>JACJUY010011671.1:9897-21300 GCA_014220935.1 Platorchestia sp. MABIK | reverse complement strand
TTTGTTAAACTTGAAATTGGGTTTTTGTTAAACTTGAAACTGGGTTTTTGTTAAACTTGAAATTGGGTTTTTGTTAAACTTGAAATTGGGTTTTTGTTAAACTTGAAATTGGGTTTTTGTTAAACTTGAAATTGGGATTTTGTTAAACTTGAAATTGGGTTTTTGTTAAACTTGAAATTGGGTTTTTGTTAAACTTGATATTGGGATTTTGTTAAACTTGAAATTGGGTTTTTGTTAAACTTGAAATTGGGTTTTTGTTAAACTTGAAATTTAGCTTTTTTTAACTTGAAATTTTGCTATTGTTAAACTTTATATTTGGCTATGTTAAATTAAAAGTTAGCCGTTTTTATATTGAAAATTTATCGTTTTTTAAAATAGAAATTTGAATTTTGTAATCAAAAAATTAAGCGTTTTTCAAATTTGATATTTTCTGTATTTTTATTAGAAATTGGACGTTTTTCATATTAGAAATTGGGCATTTTTAAATTCGAAATTGAGCATTTTTTAAATTGGAAAATTTTTTGTTGATTACGATTAGAAATTAGGCGCTTTATAATTCTAAATGTATCGTTTTTCTACAATTAGAAATGTATTTTTCATCAAGTGTTTGTCTTTTTTGATTAAATTTACGCGTCCTTCCAAGAGAGTAGTTTCTTATTCGGAAATACAGAAATTAGGCGGTTTTTCAAATTTTTAATTGGGAGTTTTCTAATGAAGAATTAGGCGTTACTCTATGTTGGAAATTTGGTGCTTTTTCGAATTAGAAATTAGAAGTTCTTTTAAATAAGAAATTCTAAAATGCTCAAACCGTAACCTAATTTTAGCGAAACCATAGTAGGTTAGATTTTTCTCTGCTAATTTTGTTACGATAGTAACATTAATTACTAATTTACTCGGTCAAAACCTCTGGTTGCTGAAATTTCAGGCATATTCACGATATTAGTTCGGTGTCAAGGTTTTACACATTTTACATCACTGCTCAACACATTTTAATAGTAGCGCAAGCGTAAATTTATACCCTAGTGACCAAAACAATACAAAATTACTTAAATCACTTTTAGAAACACTCCAATAGGAATACAAAAAATAGCACCACTCACTTTAAAAGACAGCTCGTCTTAAACTCTTAAAAACAGCTCACGTCTAGGAGTTATTGAATACACTGCTTGCGCTCACTGCAGTGCAGCCTCTGTTTGGCCATGACATCTGCGCGCACTGGCTAATGCAAAAAAAACTTCTGTCAAAAACTCTACCTCTGCTGCGCAGCTACAAGTGGTCTGCCTGACTACCATGCAACGAGGCTTGACGGAAAATTAGTTGTTCATCAAGGTACTTAATTGTTGCTGCTTTACTTCTCTCAAATTGGAGTTTTAGTTGTCGCACAATGTCACACAATCTCCGCAGTCTTTGTAGGCAATGCACCGTTGCTACTTCGTCCTTTGGCACGAAGATAACGCAGCTGAAGTCGGCCGAAACCCTACCATGGCTGAAACACCACGTCGCAATGTCGTCGTTGGAGAGTGTGGAGTAGTTTTTCTGATTACTCTGCAGATCCACTTCTTAGACGTTGTAATTCTTGTCTTCACCAGACGATCTTTACGGTAGTTTTCTTGATTTCTCTGTAGTTAGCAGTTATTCTTCTATACCGTGTTGATTTGCTGTAGTCACCAGATCATCTTCGCAAACATCTGTAGGTTTCTCGTCGAACTCTACATCTTCTTGGTTTCTCAATTATATCCTAACTTCTTTGCAGCATTCGTAAACAAATTTTTCCGTAACTCCTTCGAATATCTGGCCAATAAATGTAACTCCCGAACAGGTACATCTCTGTCTTCAGGTAGAGAAGGAAAGGGAGAAACATTTCGAGTAGTTTACTGGGAGTCGGAGTTTGCCATCCCGGAGCTATCGGCGGGAAAAACTCAGTCAAAATGCGATTACTCAAACTGTCTCTGCAAAGTCAAGGCCACGCTGCCTGCTGGTACGGCACACGGGTACAGCACACTGGTACAGCACACGGGTACAGCACACGGGTGCAGCACACGGGTACAGCACACGAGTACAGCACACGGGTACAGCACACGGTACAGCACACGGGTACAGCACACGGGTACAGTACACTGGTACAGCACAAGGGTACAGCACATGGGTACAGCACACGGGTCCAGCACACGGGTACAGCATACGAGTAAAGCGTACGTGTACAGCACATGGGTACAGCGTACGGGTACAGTAAACGAGTACAGCGTACGGGTACAGCGTACAGGTTCACTATAGGTTTCACAATGACTCAGAAAAGAAAAGAAATGACGTAGTCGCACAAAAATGCTATTATATACTGCCAACTTCAATGATATGAGAGCTTTATCATATATGAGCCTCGAGTAAACCTGCTCATTAAAGGCAAAATTTCGTGCCCGCGGGTCAGTGACTGACATTGGACGAAATATTTTCTCCCATGAAAATAGGTTAAAGAACTCAACATCTCGTTTTTGCTGGAATGTGTGCATACATTTTTGTGTGAGCTTGAAGATACAAATAGCTATGTACTAATCAATACATGTTACAATTAATACATACCATTGCCCTCCTGCTTCGTTTGGTAAGGTTGTTGATAACCAATACTCAATCTTCTAATTCAATGTTGCTTACGCTTCTCAATAATGTTGAAATGATCTGTTTTATAGATAATATTTCTTTAATTTTCTTTCCGGAAAAGCATGGGAAATTCTAAAGGTAAACTATAGTATTGGTTCAGACCGTATCCACAATACAGCGCGCGAAGTTAACATCACAAGCTGGACCAAGACGACAACACATTCCACTTCGCGCAAAGTGAACAACTTGAAATACGTGCGATGTGAAGACGAAGATAAATTTTGCCGTTAGTCATTAGTGGAAGCTGAGCGTTATAGTGCTCATCCTTCATCACTGAAAGTGCCGGGTAGAATTGCGCCCTGCATTGTTACTGAAAGTGGAGCGTGGATTGTGACGACATTACAGCCAAGCAAACGAACAAACCAGGTCATCAGAGCTTTGTAAATTCGGAGATCGGTAGGCTCGCTCGATGAAGTATCTATCCCTATGTATTGCTGTATAATTAAATATCAGGTTTGTCATTAAATAAATAATTTTTACGTGCGTAATTTCTCCTCTTTTCATTACAATGGGAATCTCATTGAACACGATAGATTTATGAAGAATTTCATGCACTTAGTATGCGGCTCAACCATGTATATTGAATGTTTCATTACTGCAAAGATGAAGGGCTCATCAGACGGTGCTGTGAGACCCGAATCGAAAACTGAGAAAAGTATATCAGCAAGATCAAACTTTGGATTGACGGTATTTTGTAATTTGGATATTATAGTTCATTGTAAATTTGTTCTTCCTTAAATGGAGTTATGTTCGATTGAATTTTTCGACACACTGAAGTGCACAATAAAGTCGGAATATAACAATTTGAAGAAAAATTCCTTCTGTCGTTCAGTATTTTATTTTAGAGACATTGCAGTCACACGTTAGAGCTCGATTAGTTATTACTATAAAATGCTGAAATTAAATACCCAACAATCTTTCATTTTTAATCAGTATTAAATGCCCTCAGTAATAGAAGGAATAAATATCTTCCCAAGCTCATTTTACAGACCACAGAGCGAAGCAGAATCCCTGACAGCGGAGACAATCAAGTAACACAAGCTCGGAGGAGACCGAGGGCAAAGTACATGAGACGCTACCGAGCGAATCTAACTGAAAATCAAGCAGCAAGGAAGAGGATGCGGCACCCAGTCAACCTAAGATTGGCCAGCGCACAAGAAACGCAGGAATAAATTGAGAGAAGGAGACCAAAATGATGAGAAAGAGACAGAAATAGGATAAATGCTGCCAATGAAGAGCAACTAAGAACAATCAGATCTAAATTTCCAAGAGATAATAACATAAGGAGATTGGAACAAGCAAGGAACAGACGTCAGATGACACGCGGATGTCAGTCCGTGGGAGAAACTAATGATCGACTAACTGATGCAGGGTGAAGAGCGTTATAAAGTATAGAAGAAGATAATGGAGAACCAAGATATGCAAGGTTGAAAACAGAACAACGAAACAGAAAAATGTATAATGCCAGAATCAGAGCTGCTGCCAGTGGTGATAAATGAAGATCAAAGTGCTGCGAATGATGGATGGCAGAAGAATGCAGAAACCTCGAGGGAGACAATAATCAAAGGAATAACATAGAAGTAGTGAATGATACTTTTTTAATGAAGAAATTGTTCAGAAACACAATGCTGGCCTATCAAACGTCACATGGCAATTTTGAACTACTAAACATTTTACTCCAGAGAAACCAAGTGATGGGCTTTTTGATAACTGCTCCCACAGAGGGAAGGAGGAATATCACCCAAGAAGACCCTCTCCAGAGTGTTTGCAAACAGTTCTCAGTGAACCCAATCACCCTCATTGTGCTCATTTTAGAACTCATATTCGTTCATAAAATTCTACCCTGTCCTTTGCTTCATGACGCACATGCGTAGTAATGCAGTATTTTGCTTGCATCCTCTAATTTGGTTTGTGCCATATCTGACACGCTGTTTAGGAAAGGATAACCACAAAACCGCAAAGAACATTGAAGAGACCTTCATTTCTCATGGCATGCACTACGAGGACCTAGGATGACTTCATTGCTATTATGTTCATGTAAATGAACGGAACACTGAACCAGACGATCGGCCTGAAGACATTCAACAATTAATTGTCACACTTACTGAAGATCAACCAAGAGCTGTTGACATTTTAATTCAAAGATTAAATGACAATGAGGCAGAACATATATTTCTCTTAATTGATGGCCTAGAGGACCAGGAAAGACTAACCTCCACAGTACTTTGATCAGATATTGCATTGGTTCAGTACTGTATAATATTGGGGGTCCAGTACTATATAATAAAATGATTATTGCATTGTAACAGTCTGGGATTGTTTATACCTCCAGCACCACCGCAGCGTCACAAGAAGGAAAGAAAAACTGTTCATTTCCATAAACGTTGCCACGTGAGATACATGCCAACATTTTGTTTTTTGAAAATTTCTTAATATAAGACGTCCTAAGACAAACGTTCCAGACAAGGAGTCCTAATAGACAAACTATCCGAGGTGTACGAATAGATAAACCGTAAGAGGTATACAAATAGATAGACCAAACGAGGCGTACTAATAGACAAACCATACATGGCGTGCTAATATATATTGACCCTGTCAAGGAATAGTTGAATAAAAAATAGAAAAATTTCATCTCATGGAAATTTTATATTCCAAGAGATGGCTAACAACTTATAAATAATTCGAATTCAACTAAAGAATTCTTCGAAATTCCTAAATTATATGTTGAATCGAAGTAAGAAAAAGACAAAAAAGCTATACCGAAGCAGATTGGAACACCATCTTGAATGACTTTCCAAGTATTGAGAACAGGTTAATCACAAAGTAATTGATAAAGAACATCGCGCAACACAACACGCACAACTAGAAACGCGTAAACAAACTTACACGCAAAAATAAAATTCATGGCTTGTTCAGCACACAGACAGAGAGATTAATTGTTCGCGAGCGCTTTATTTCATTTGTCTGTTTATGTTTTCCATTTTTTCTATTCACAGAACCGCCCTCTGGGGTCGTGATAGATTTATTTTAGAATCATTAACACATTAACCGCCATTGGTTAAACTAAAGGTCAATATCCAAATGAAATTTTAAGTCAATTATAGGATGCAATTTCGAAAATAGCAAACATCATGTGGATCGGGTCTTCATGTCGCTTTGATTAAGTATTTATAAAAATTTATTTTGTGACTATAGGTCGGTCTGCAGCATTATGAAAATTCCTTCCGTGTACCACCGGTGGTACACAAGGCGGTTAACGCGTTAAGCAAGCGCAATAAATATATTTATTTCTGGAATTTGGTTCAGTGTTAACTGGTCGCAGAGCTTAATTTAGGTGAAATGTAATGTGTCTTGAGGTTTTGATTTTACGCAAAAAAATAGAAACAAATATATGCATATGTGTGTATATATATATGTGTGAACATGTACATATGCACACACATACATAGACATACATGTATGCGTGCGCACACACACACATACATGCACACACTTACAAACACATTTTCATATATATACGTTTTCTAAAATGAATATAAGAAAAATAATAATAAACACAAAACAATCATGCTCTAGCTACATTTGAAATGACAGTCAAGCTCTGTGTAATCGTAAGAAATAACCTCAGGAAAACTAAGTAATGGGAAAAAAAGACTGCGAAAAACGTAAAATGAAATGGTTTTCAAGTTCCTGACAGAAATTTTCAGAAAACTCAAGTTACCGTCGAGGAACAACAACAACAAAAAAACATATTTCATATCCTCTCGGTATTCACTGCAACAACATGCGGACATGGGTACATGGGGTAAAATGGAGATACAGTGTAAGCTGGATATCACTTATGAGTAATAAATTTCTGCAAAATTTTGGCAGAAATGCGTAAACAAACATATACTCAAAATGAAAATTCAAAGCTTGTTCAACACACGGACAGAAAAATAATTTTCCACGATTCATGTGCTAAAATTGCGCTATATTTCACTTTTCTAGTTGTATATTTCATTTTTCCTATTCACAGAAACATTTTCGAAGCATTTCGCAACTGTAATAAAATTAATTCACCGGATTGTTTTCACTTGAAAAATAGATGTAGAAACATGTATATCTATTTATGCGGATATTCATAAACCTACATACGTGCACACATGTTAATATGTATACGTATTGAAAATGAATACACAAAAATGTATATATACATAAAATAAAAGGATAAAAAACAACCCACCTCCTACCACATCGAAAATGACATTGGAGCTCCCTGTAATCATAAGAACTATTCGAAAAAAATAACTAAAAAGAAAGAAGACTGCGAAAAACGTAAAAATGAACTTGTTTTTAATTTCCTAACAGAAAATTTTTAAGAAAACTCAGGTTACAGTCAAGGAACAACACAACAGCAAAGAAAACATCTCGGGGTTCACATCCTATCGGTATTCTCTTCAGCATTATACGGACATGGGTACATGGGATAAATGGAATACGTTGTGGTAAGATATAACTTCTGGTGGGCGAATATTTACAAATTTGGCACGTAGAGGTAGATTAAACAGTGGTCCACAGTAATAACTTTAATTGCGGAAATTTAAAGTTGATTCCAGTTTGAAAGTTCAGTGCTAGTGTTCGCTGAACGCGATGAACAAATAAAATAAATGCTTAATTACCCCCTCCCCCCAGCTCAGCCGAAATCGACTGAAACATCTTCGTGAATGACTTCGAAATAGTGAGACAACGTTAGCCAAAAATTAATTTGTTAGAAACATGGCACAACCCGCACATCTATAAACCTAGAAATTGCACACAAAAATGTATTTCAGAGTTTGTTTGTCATACGGATGTTAAATCCGTATGACGAATTGAAGGGAGAAAAAAAAATAAAGATGAGGAATTACAACTAATTATGAAAAAACGACCTTCATCCCGCTGCATTGAACTGACGGATGTGGTGCTCATTATAGTCGACAGAAATAAGAAGATCAAAATTAAAATGACTTAGCGAAAGTAAAATGAAATAACTATTAATTTTCTAACAGGAATTTCAGGAAAATCAAAATTCCAGGTAAATGGGAAATTCACATCGACGTGCTGCAGGCCCTATGACAGAGATGCAAAATGACACAAATAGCTTGCTAATATCAATCAGACATTTGTGTCCTGCGCAGCCGCATGCATGACAGGGAGGCAACAAACATCTTGCAGGACATAAACCTGATTTTTTTTCGTTCGTTAAATACCATACGTTACACAACCCCTATGTAAAGAAAAAAAGGAAAACAATTTATTTCTAATAAGTTGGTACATGAAATGTGTAACATTGGAATTTAAAATATCTTAACATTGAAATTCTTACACAGTTGATATTCACACATGGGCATCGTAGCACTCATGTCAATTGGCGAAACAAATATGGCTGAGAGAAAAGCACGAAAAAATTAGTTCCCTTCGTTGCTTAAATGCGATTTAGACAATGTACTGTACATATACAAATACAGATAACTCAGGAAACACAATCCTAGTGACGCATTGTTGAAAACACTCTCGTCAGCGCGCTCTTATATTGAAATTTGAGCAAACGAAGGTAGGAACTAGTGATGTGAGGGACTAATGTTGAAACGAAAATACCCAAATTTGAATTACGAGTATTTTGCGTCTAAAACTATGAGGTCGGCATTCAGGACAATTTTTCATTCCGTCTTATTAACTACTATAACAAATTACAAGCTTGGAGGGAAAATAAAATATATTACCATAACACAAATTTACGAAATTTCCTACGCTAATAATACTGGCACAAGAGAGTTCACGGAAGACAAAACATGAGGAGGATTGTTGTACCATGCTAACGATAACATTTGCAACACAGCTGGAACGGTACGAAAAGTTAACTACCTAAATAGTTTATTGCCAGGAAGAAAACCAAAGAACGAACGAACAAACGAGAAGAAGAAGAGCTCCAACAACACCACAGAATGCAGGCGTCTCCAGCCGTGCGGTGCTGACCTTGTAATGAAAGCAGGACCCGGAGCGCCTCAGTGACGTGAGGGTCTGCACTCACTGCCGGGTGGTTGCCTGCGCGTGCGTCTTTGTGTTGTGAACGTGTGCAGGCTGCTGAATGGGTTGGTGTGTGTGTGTGTGTATGTGTGTGTAAATGTTTCAGTGCTTACGAACGTAATTTGCACATGCACATCTTTGTGTGTGTGAACACATCGTTTGCATCTTTGTGTGTGTACACAGCTGTGGGTCAGTGCTTGTGTATGTATCTCTGTGTGCGCCCTCATCACTACACATGTGTGTACGTACATCAATATCAGGCTGTTCCTTACTGTGGAACAAACTTCCACTGAGCATCAAAATCCCTAAAACAATAAGAAAATTAAAGACTAAAATGGCGTATCAAAAGACATTGTGTGCTGTAGTACATACTGAAAAAGTCGTTAAAAATTTCTTTCGCTCATTCCCCTACACTTCAACACATTTTACTACATTACACTACATGTTTGTAGTGTGCGTAGGCGATGTAATTGCTTGTATGCCAGTACTCCTATGTCGGCATATGTATTGTACATGCGCTCAGCAGGTACTGCAACACTGCCATGCTGGCGGCTTGCATTTGTTCTATAAATACCTCTTTCTTTTTTTATTTAACTATCAACTTACCGCCATAACACGTCATTTCTATATACTATTGTCAAGAAGTAGATGAGATTTATCTCAAGTTTTTATGTGATTAAATGCATATGCTTTGAGGCAGTTGAATTAGTTCTACTTTGTTATGTTAACATGAAAAGATATTTTAAATTTTTTCCATTTCGACCCTTCAGTTCCGAATGCAAATTATCAACAAACACAGTCAACATTATTCCCTGATTTCACAACCGCCAGAGTGCATAAGTCCACGCACGGGGAGACCGTCAATAGCATTTCAGCCCTCAATGTTCAGCATTTTATTTCTTTCATTGCATTCGTCACTGAAAATTTATTAATTATCAAACTTAAAATACCTTGTTCAGTGTTTTGTACAAACATTGCAATGGGCTGTCATGGCATCCATATATGTTTATCAAGTAAGGACCTATGTTTAGGCATTCTAAAAAACGATGTAATTCGTCTGAATCGTGTTCTACATTAACTTTTTTGGACATCAGTGTTTTGTTTTCTTGCTCATGCTTTAAAATGTTCTTGTTAGAATTGCGTAGCAACTTGTAATTTCTAACGCTCGCGGGAATACTACAACGGCATTATTTAGGTAGTTGATTTTACAGACAGCTCCAATTGTATTGCAGATGTTTGTGGTTCGCATTGTACAAAATCTTTCTGCTGTCTGTGGCTCCGCGGTGAACTCTTTTGTGCTGGTATTATTAGCTCAGGAAATATTACACATCAGTGTTGTAGTTGAATATTTCATTTTCCTTGATTGGTATTCTGTTTGATACGTAGGAGTGAAAAGATAGTTTCCGAATATCGACCTCGTTGTGTTGGACGCAAATTGTGTAAATCCACCCACTTTGTTTTTGACATTAATTCCTGATATCGCACGTTCCTATGCTTGTATTTCAATATAAGTGTACACTAATGAGAGTGTTGCGAACAATACGTCACCTCTGGCATGGTTTTTTCACAACTTGCATTTACATGCATCGTCAAATCTAGATTACGCACCGAAGGGAATGCATTTTTCCATGCCTGTCTCTCAATCATTTGTTTTGACCATCAACATGGGTGTTACGACACTCACACTGATAGTATATCAACTGAAGATATTTATGTTATAACTTTTCAAGAACCAATAATGTTTTTTGTGTCGTCTTGATTGACGATGAAATGTTTTTCTTTCTTTTTCTATTATGTCTGCATTCACGTGCCTTCGTGCACGCAAGAGGGCGGCCAATTTTGAAGGCTCAGTAAGGGTAAATAAAAGTTGGAGTTAGAGCGAAGTCTGGCCAGGACTGTGAGGTCAGCGCCCGGTGGCGTCAGAAGGGGACCGACACGCGCCGAGCAGCGGACGCGGCTGTGTTGGTGGCGCTGTGTGCAGCGCTCACGGACGCGTTCTGTGGTCAGCTGCGACTCTAGATCTTTGTTGGATGAGTCAAGTTTGCGGCAATACGAGTATTAGAGTTTGAAGGTATACGGGAGTTTGAAGTTCATGGTTATATAATTACGAAAGTTTCAATCAAGTTGTGTCACTGTTACAGTATCCAATTATTCGCTCAATGAAAATGTTCAAGTCTTCATTTAGACATACAAATATTCAAGCCTTATAAAATATATGACAAACTTGAAATGTACATCAGAAGTGGAATGATCAGTTACTTTTCTGGAGATAATGTGTTGCTTTCTTAATTAAACTAAAAAATGACGAAAATTAATTACTGATGTGAAGATCTGAGCAGAAAATTATAATTCTTATTTGAAGACTGAGTAGAGCAATGAGACTTTCCCTTACGAACAAGCCGGAGCAACAGCGACGCTAGGCATTGCTGCGCGCAGGAGGAGAGGAAGATTGGAATGTATCACTCCGCCTAGAGATAGGACGAATTCAAGTGAAAAGATATGAGTAGAAAACAAATTTGGGTTGAACATAGAATGTTTAAATTTATTTCAGTCACTATGAACATATACATCAGATGAACGCGATGCCAAAATTGTGTGGAAACATACAAAAGAATAGGAAACTTTGAGAGAAACTCATGAGTGTTCTAGAATAAGAAGACCACACAACTTACTTGGCAAGCCTGAAATAATTGCGGGCAT
>JACJUY010011670.1:2804-19769 GCA_014220935.1 Platorchestia sp. MABIK | reverse complement strand
GGGGGGGGGGGGGGGGGCATGTTCCTTAATAAGCCGACATAATTAGACGCGGGAACAATGCAGGACAACATGACCATGTGGCCTCTCGTACTTACGTCATGTGGTTGTGTGTATGCGGGCCGATGTGTGCACGCATGTATATGTACGTGTTTTTTATGTACGTGTATTTATGTACGTGTTTTTTATGTAGGTATTGCAGGGGTGATGAATTACTGGTATTCTTTAAGTAATGACACACTATACGTATTTGTGAGTATATCAAGTAAAGGGGAGAGATGGATACAAATGTATCATATAAAATTCGGATCAACGTAACACGAAATTTTTTAACCAGAGAGGTAGAAAACAAAGGCTGTTTCACAAATACACGTATCTGTATGTATGCAAAAAACAAATGCATTTGCATATTAATTTTCCTCTATCCGATGGGTTTTTTTATGTCCACTGCAGCAATGATAAGGCCCCGTTTGAATAAATCGAAGGATTTTTCCATGGCCTAATCTTCTTTCGTTGATAATTGTAGGAAATTATTTACCCGAGTTACCGCAATTTCCTGTGGGTTTTGAGAACTATTTTAACTTCCCACGTCTTACCGTAAAAAATTAATTCAGGGTCAGGAAAAGAGACTTCGAGAAATGATGTTAGTAATTTGCGTGCATCACCCAGTTGATTACAATCGGATTTTTAGCGATTTTGAGCAAAAATTTTTATAAATTACATATAGTAATGTAACAATCCACTGTAGCAATTAAATGCTTTAGTTAACACAGACATACTAAAATTTTGTGGTGCTTCTCACTTTGTGATCTCGACGCTGTCAACAAAGTTTACGTACATATGTGAAAGTATACATATGTACGTGCATGAGAGTACATATACGTACGTACATGAAAGTACATATACGTGTGTACATGAAAGTACATGTACTCACGTATATGAAGCTAAACATACGTACGTATCTGAAAGTATATATACGTACATTTACATCAAAAATAATAATATAAAAACTTGCCGCACATTTGATTTGTGCGAACCCGGACCTTGAGATGAATACAAGGCAAATATCCATTTACTTTTTTCATTTTTTAGCCACAACTTGAATATAAAGCGAAAAAACAGAATTCTTGAGTCGCCTCATACACTGGCGACAAACTTACAAGAACTTTATAGAATATAACAATATAAAAATAAACCAGAAAGTAACCTAGAAGATAAGCCAAAAATTTTAAAGAATATGACAGTACAAATGTCGGCAATAAATCCAGAGCCAGATGATCACTATCAAAATGCGAAGAAGTACAGTATTAAATAATGAAATTTTGCGCACTTTGAATACATATACATACATATACTGCATATATAAATAAATAAATATCATTTATATTACAAACATACACATATATCATATACATGTTATACACTTATTATGTAGAGCAGAGCAGAACTCGTGTGTACGAGTGGGAGTGTGCGTTTGTAACGATCGATTATGTAAGTCATTTAGGTCAGAATAACATCCAGCGACGGTGCTGATGTTGTGATTGTGGTGACGGTGCTGATGTTGTGATTGTGGTGACGGTGTTGATGTTGTGATTGTGGTGACGGTGCTGATGTTGTGATTGTGGTGACGGTGTTGATGTTGTGACGGTGCTGATGTTGTGATTGTGGTGACGGTACTGATGTTGTGATTGTGGTGACGGTACTGATGTTGTGATTGTGGTGACGGTGTTGATGTTGTGATTGTGGTGACGGTGCTGATGTTGTGATTGTGGTGACGGTGCTGATGTTGTGATTGTGGTGACGGTGCTGATGTTGTGATTGTGGTGACGGTGCTGATGTTGTGATTGTGGTGACGGTGCTGATGATAAACTGCATTTCATAAAACCGGTGGCTCGATAAGTTGTGCGGTGGAATAGTGTCAACGAGGGATTTGAATTTGATTAATCATTTAATCAAAAAATTAATTATGCCATAACATGATATGTTAAAAAACTCAAACAATTCGGAAAAGAAATTTTATGCAAATGTACCTAGTCCATCTTTTTCCCAGTCCACACCCATACACATACCGTATTTGTACATCATCGAAGAAAATTGAACAGCTTTTTCAATATTTCTACCAGTTAGAATAAGATTAAAAGTCCCAGGAGATCTAAAACCCACTGCAATACCCTGATACATATATATATAATAATATCTATACATACACCTATATGTAATATATATATATATGTTCATTTATTAATATTCAACAGTATACATTTGCACCCAAGACATAAATTTATGTAGAACCACTGAATGTATTCCGAGGCTTGTACATACACTTATGTAAGGCAATTAATGGTGTTTGCAGCGGCATTGGGTTACCATTAGTTACCAATGCTCAGTTACCATTAGCCAGAGCAGGGCTAATGGAGGTCCCCTTTAATCAGACCCACCGGCCTGCTAACTGCATTACGGGAGGGGGTCCCCTACCCCCCCCTCCACCCAACCCCCGCAGTGGGGGTGTCTTCTGTACAGGGGTGATGTTCTATCAAGGGGGTGTATGAGTGTACAAGGAGGGAGGGGGGCGGGTGAGGTAGCTCAGCGGTGGGGGGGAAATGGTTGTTGTATGAATGTTAAGTGGGAAAGTTATTTATCTTTAAAAATATGTAAATAATTTTGAATATCTACCTACATAAGTAAATAATTATGAGTCATCTACCTTATGAATATATAAACAATTATAAAATCATCAACCTTTATCAATATCTAAAAATTATAAACATCAATTTCTATACGTATTTAAATATTTTGAATCATGCACATAAGTACAACGTCATGCTTTAACTTTTCAGGTATAATTTAAAAGAAATGTTTTTCAATTACTCATTTATGAAAACATTAATTTTCCTGAAAATTTTCCGTTGCCTATGTATGAGAAAATTAGTTGTTCATATCAGAAATAGTTGCTCATGAAATGTACACATATGAGCTGTAATCGTACTAGAACCAAGGCAAATCGTACTGGAATCAAGGTAAATCGAAGTAAAATCGAAGCAAATCATACTGGAATCAAGGCAAATCGTACTAGAATCACGGCAAATCGAAATGAAATCGAAGCAAATCATACTGGAAACAAGGCAAATCGTACCGGAATCAAGGCAAATCGTACTGGAATCAAGGCAAATCGTACTGGAATCAAGGCAAATCGTACTGGAATCAAGGCAAATCGAAATGAAATCGAAGCAAATCATACTGGAATCAAGGCAAATCGTACTGAAATCAAGGCAAATCGTACTGGAATCAAGGCAAATCGAAATGAAATCGAAGCAAATCATACTGGAATCAAGGCAAATCGTACTGGAATCAAGGCAAATCGAAATGAAATCGAAGCAAATCATACTGGAATCAAGGCAAATCGTATTGGAATCGAAGCGAATCATACTGTAATCAAGGCAAATCATACTGAAATCAAGGCAAATCATACTGAAATCAAGGCAAATCATACTGGAATCAAGGCAAATCATACTGGAATCAAGGCAAATCGTACTGGAATAAAGGCAAATCGAACTGAAATCGAAGCAAATCATACTGGAATCAAGGCAAATCGTACTGGAATCAAGGCCAATCAAAATGAAATCGGAGCAAATCGTACTGAAATCAAGGCAAATCGCACGAGACGGCAACCACGACCGGCACGTCAGCGTTCAAGGTTGCATATAGGAAACGGTACGGACGCTCTCGAGAATGATCAATTATCGTAGATTACCCGGCGACTGTGACGGATAATTGACGAGGATAAAGTCCTGGACGTGCGTCATAATTGGCAGGTAAAATGTTGGCAAAAAGACGGACATCTCGTGCAATAGGATATTAGAAGTAAATAACATTGTTATACATAGTGATATCTGAAATACCGACATTCATTTAACCAATTTTGCATTATTTAAAAACGAGATATTTGATTAACAAATACGCTACAAGTCGGTGCAACGTGCGCCACCGGTGGTACACGGAGGTAATTTTCATAATGCTACTGACCGGCCAGTAGTCGCAAACTCAATTTTCAAAAATATTCAATCAAAGCTAACTGAAGGCGTGAAGGCCATGTTTGGTATTTTCCAAATAGCTTACTACAATTAACATTAAAAATGAGTTTGGTGTTGAACTTAATATTTAGTTGTAGCAGTCAAAGTGTTTAATCAATAACGCATAATTGAACGATAAGATATTAACTGAATGAAAAGTTAAAAGTCGAGAAATTGCGAAAACTGGAGATGAAACGAAGGAAATTTGCGATGAAAAGAGTCGTTAGTGTTCCTAAGACTTTTGGATAAATTTAGCTCTGTGCTACGAACCCAAGTTATGTTCAATTTAAAAGAATTCTATTCCCAAATGCATTGAATTTAACATCAACTTTCCAGTTTTACTGTCCGCCATTAAAACACAAAATTAATAACTACCAGTAAGTTTTTACCGAATGCGATATTCGTGCTACTATAGTATTTCGAATATCCTTGTACATATGTTTCGTAGTCAAATGTTAATACATATATGTAAAACCCAAATTTATTTTTTTCATCTTCCAGATAATAAAAATTAATTCTTTATCATTTTTCTTCTTTCTGAATGGCTCCTCTTTCCCATTACTTTAAAACCATTCGTGGTCAAAATTAATCCATGTACATAAAACTCATACCACCGACTTTCCTTTCAACTTCCGTGTTGCTGCTTTCATTTTATTTAAAAAAAATAAGCCTAAATTCAACCTAATTTCATTCTTTTGAATTCAGCTTCTCTTGTTTTCCACTTCACACGAGACAGAAAAGCACATTTTAATTCATCCTAATTTCATTCTTTTTGAATTTAGCTCCTCTTTTCCATTTCAAACGAAACAGAAAACCACATTTGACTTTATTTCTTAACTTTTGATTTAAATCATTTTTTTACCTAATTATTCATCAACTTTTTATTTCATTATTTTTGAATCCAGCTCCTCTTGTTTTCCACTTCAAACGAGACAGAAAACCACATTTTTCTTTCTCAGTTTCACGCCCCATTTTCCCGCATTCAAGAAGGAATATTCATCCTATTTTCAGGAGCAGACGGAAGCACAAATAGGTCGGGAAGAGAGCACGCTCAAGTAATGAAGTCCTGCCAATAAAAGAAGCGTCTAATTAAGTCGACGGTCTCCCCCTCGTCTTATTGCCGAATATTGCCTTTATTTTGCTGACTAGACAACACCGTTCCCGAGGCCACCGCCAACGTCCAATTGAAGACACTTCTACGATATGTGAGTGCGTGTACACCATATACTATATACATGTCATACGTCCGTCGTGTAGGCTTGCGAGTAAAATGAGATTTTGTTAAAGGAATCCACCAAGGGTGGGCTTATACATTTATACACTTTCACAGTAAATTCGGAAGTATGTGTGTATTCACGTAGCGTGTGACGTAAGAGCTTATGTAAAACAGCCAATCAAATTTCGAAGTGTGTGAAATACTACAATATCTTACTTCCTGAAATTATAGGCCTAAACTCCGCAGATTAATATTTTCCTAAAAAAATACAATTTCTTGGATTGCAATGGGCGAAATTACGTAAACCTACACCACAGAACCAAAAGCCGAGTTAACGTTTGTTTCACCACTTTTTAGGTCAATTTTAAACAAACCTTTATTTAACAGGTCAGGAGACATGATTCTCTATGGCACTCCATTCGATTGAAATCATCTAGTCATACAAATCCACTTCAGCGTATGTATTTCAGTATATTGATATATCAAGCAGTACATATGTATGTCAAGCTTGATATATGTGTACCTAGCATGTGTTATAGTATATTACTTATTAGACGTAGTACTATAGACGTATATTACCTCTCACGCTTTTACCATATGCAAACGTGTATGACTATATACCGCTCCCGCTTTCACTATGCCAGACGTATGTTACTATATACGTTAGGTATATCAATTACAGTAGACGCAATTCTCTGCACGATGCGAGACACGGTTCAATTAAATAAGTTGGGACCACCGGGTAAAGTCAGCCACTCACTGGAACGACAAAAAAAGTCCACAAGAAAACCGTTCCATCCCCCAGCCCGGGTGACATGGATGGTCAGAACACGACTAGACTTTCCCCACTCTATGGCTGATGGTGACCACTGCATGTACGGTCATGCATACATCAAATGAAAAGAAAATCACATGTTTTCGCGCGCTCAGTGCGGCTGAAAATTCGTTTGGACATCATTCGCCATCGATAAAATGTTTCCGTGAATCACTGACCATGACAGGAGGAATTTTTGTCCGTAGAATAACTGTTGGAGTGAGTACTGCACCGGTAGGAATGGACTTTTAAGTAAACTTTAGACAGTTCCAGTACGTTGTGTCCTGAATAAGTGAATTTGATTGTTTTTTGCGATTGGAGTTCAGAATCAAGAGTAGGCATGCCAGTAATAAATGATCATAAAATTACAATAATTAAATTCAATACTAAACTCCTCAAAAAAATGCATCTTCTCAATTTTTAGAATAATTTTAATTGTAATCATGAGCGAGTGAGTCAATGACCCAACGGGACGTATACACGAGTTTGTTATAAATGAAGTTGGAGCAAGAATATTTTTAACACGTTCACTACGTTTGGTACATATGTGTACCACTTGGTAAATTACTTATTTACGTACCAGTAACAATGTCTACCATTCTACTGATTTGACCATCTTCATTTAAATGAGACCATGGCGTACAAGTTAAATGTTATAGTGCAATTACATTTTTCCCGCTTGTTAGACAGGATAAGAATGTACTCAAGCAGTAAAGATGGCTTTTCTATTCTGCTTCTTCCAACCTAACCAAACAGACCGTGGCAACCGCTAAAACGTAGTGAACGTGTTAAAATTACCATAACATCATAGTTGACAAAAACGGTAGCTGAATGTTATAACACGTTGGACGCGATGTGAGCTGTGAACACGAAGGGAATTTTCATAAGGCTGCTGATCGACCAGTAGTCACAAATTCAACTTCCATAAATTCTTAATCAGAGCCAAGTAGAAGCAATTTCCAACTACTATTACCCTTTAATTTTAGTTGAATATTGAACTTCAGTTTAACCCATCGTGGCCAACGTATTCAATGCACAAACTTAACTGCATACTCAGAAAACTCAACTACGAACTCTATACAAACTACCGCTCCCAGTTTTGCAGTTTCACTGAGTAAATTGGGAAGCACTTAACATCGTGTGCCAGATCCCAAGGCACACTAGCTGAATGTGGACCCTCACACACAAACTAAGCATCCTTTCAACACACACGGGCTTGCAGCGCGTGCAACAAGGTAGCTTTATTTATTTTTTATTGACTTTCGAAACGCGTGTCTGACACTCGCTCATTGATAACACTTGCATGGGGTTCAAGTTATCCAATGAAAACCAGTTTGTCGAATGCGAGAACTGCCGCGACGTTCGCTCGTAGGAAAAACACATCGCGGCGGACAGTCACGGCTGCAACCCGTTCGTTGAAGGCAAGAACTTCATTGACGTTCGCCCGTAGGAATAACATAGGGCGGCGGACAGTCACGGCTGCAACCAGTCCGCTGGAGGTGAGCGGCAGTCAACTCCTGAAGCTTAGTTTCATAAACTTTAACTTCAAACAAAGTTGAACTACGACCGAAAGATGGGCGTTATGGTTATGGAGAACTTGAATTAGAGAGGATGTTAATTGGAGGAGGCTTGCGAGGCGTGGTAAAGTCTTTACAAAAATTTTAGAACATTTTTGATGGACTACGTGTGTTTTTGAGATTATAGAACATAATAAGGTAATTCCAATGCACCGGCACATATACTGAGCTGCCGTTGAAAAGGTAGGATACGAAATACGGAGTTAAATTTAATTTATTTTCTGTGTACTTAGTTTCAGGTCGGTGGTCTCTTCGTGTAATTCGTGTGCAATATTAGGCAGCTGACAATCTTTTTATTATGAGTTTGAGACGCATTTTAATTATGAGAATTAAGCGCGAATCATGGAAAAATACCGAAAGAATGAAAAATAAGCAAGAAAGGTATGTTTAAAGAAAAGATGTCCGGAATAGAGTCCGGTGTCACAGAATCAATTTTTGCGACGTAGTCTAAAAATTTAAAACTCAGCGTATGAAGAAATAGTTCATAGTTTCCGTGTCTCATTACCTGGAAACATGGCATAGAAACTTTTCAAGCGCACGGAACAGCTGCATCTAAATTAAAGTCGAAAAACGAAAGGATTCATGCAGAAAAGATATTTTCTGATTTGGCATTTCGGCAGCAACGCGTAACCTAATCAAGTGGTCATACTTTGTTTTATTTTTTATCTAAAAAGTAGCGTAGCATTTTAGAATAGGTGTTACAATTGTGATAATATTAAATTAAAATTTAGGAGAGATTGATACCAATGAAATTCGTTGAGATAATTAAGCGAGTATTCAAATTAAGTCTGTTAAAACACTGGAAATAATTGAAATATAAAAAAGCACGAAGGAAATTAAAAATCCGAAATAGGATTGACAATATAATCTTACGCAAATATTGAAATTATTCTAAAATCAGACGAGTAATTTCCATATGAACATATAAAGACGAACTTCTATGTTCTAGCCCTAGTTTGTGGTACATTCGTGTCCAAGAATTTATTTATTCAACAAAATGGAAACTTTCTTTTACATATGTAAAATGCTTCAGCTCGATAGACTTTCCCCTTAACGTAGCGGATATTTTGTGAGGTTTCAAAATTTCCTAACCTGAATACATATACGTTTTGTTCATAAATTGCACAAATGTAAAACAAAATTGCATCAAGATGATGAAAATATGCAGAAAAAATGAGGAAATATTTTTTCCAAACTTCGTTGAACATCATGTGTTGAGCAGTTCCAGCAGTTTCCATATCACAAATCGAAGATTTAAATATGAACTAAATTTCTCTCGAAAGACAAAAAAATATTTATATGCTTGCACAAAAATAATAAGAACTGAAGAGAATGTTATGAATTGTTAAAAATTTCGTCTTTTCTTCAATTCAATGAACGGTAAAAATAATTTGATCAGAGTTATTTTAAATATATTGAAATGCAGAAAAATCTCCAGACAAAATAGATGAATGAGACGAGAGTGCTATGTACTAGACTAGAACCAAGAATTATTCAGAACCAGAAAATGAATTATTCTGGAACTTATACGGCAACTTGAAAGGGAAATTGGAATTCCTCGACATTAGAAACAAACAATTTATTCGCTGGTAAACATTTCACCGGTAAAATAGTAGCAGTTTTATTATAACGTATTACATATGTCTTGAGTGAGAAAATATCAGCGAGAATGGAAAAATATATTTCCTCTTTGAAACATAGGCATTTTAATTATGTTAATAGATGATAGTAGTTTCATTTTGCCTTTTATTATCTGATTTAACACGTTCCCCGCGTTTTGGACCACATGTGTACCAAATGGTTAATTGCCTACTCTCGTACCGGTGTAAATGAATGAAATTTCATCTGTTTCGCGACCTTTTTAACAAAATTATGGTAATAATACGAGGGGAAATCTCTCGTGCGGTTGCATTTTTATATTTGAGCAGTAAAATCGATTTTCCTATTCTGCAAGTTATAATCTAATCAAACCAACCATTAACAGCCTCGGATACGTAGGGAACGTTTTAAGTATAATTTCAGCGTTTTAATATTTGACACGGTAAGTGAACAGTCTTTAAATTTGGTGTTCTTCTTCTGATCCCTTTGTGGCCCAAAGCAGACTAGGTAGAACCACCTTTTTTATTTAGTGCGCGAATCAGAATGAACTATAATTCAAATGGTCACAATTATTTCCAAATCCTAATGGGGAAATTTGAAAATGAAAATAGTGTTCCACTCTTTGAACAACAGCGACATTTGGGGAAAATATTTCCAGTGCCACATCACAGGAAAAAAATTATGGGTTATGTAAGCACAAAATAACTCTGACGTATTGAACCTCCACTTAAACCAACGGAACCAAACTGATTCTAAAATTAAGTATACGAGGGTGCGATTATGCTTGGTAAATAATAGGTTGTACTCCAAAAGGCCCACCCAAGAATAATTATACACACACACACACACACACAAATATGGGCACAAATAAGCATGGTGGGTACAATTAAGCATGGTAATACCATGGTTATGTCAGAAGGGGTTAAACGACAATTCTCAACACGCCCAAGTTAGGGTGTATTAACACGTGGTGATATTACGGTTATTAGAGTGTAATTAAGCACGGCAATATTACGGTTATGCTCAAATGAGAAGGACCGTAAAGGATTTTCAACTCACCAGGTTTTCCATGCTTAACACGAGTTACTAAGGTGTATTAACACAAGGTGATTTTACGGTTATTAGGATGTATTAAGACAAAGTAATAATATTATGATTCTTAAGATGTATTTACACAAAGTAAGAATACTATGATTGTTAAGATGTATGAAGACAAAGTAATAATACTATGATTATTAGAATGTATTAACACAGAGTAATAATATGGTTATTAGAGTGTTTTAACATAAAGTGATATAACGGTTATTGGGATATAATAACAAATCAATAATATAATGGTTATTAGAATGTATTAACAGAAAGTAATAATGTTAAGGTTCTTAGGGCTTAATTAGCACAAGGTAATAATACGGCTATGCTCAAATGGAAAGGACCTTTAACTGATTTTCAACTCACCAGGTTTTCCATGCCTAGGTTCTTCTTTCTTGAGGTCGAGCAGCATTGTGTCAGTACTGTTCCCTGGAGGTTGCTTCAGAAACATGCTGAGGAGAGCCAGGTTGCTGGGGTACAGAACCTCCATGCTGCAACCTCACCACGACGTTGGATCAAGGGGGTGTGGGGCCCAGATCCAACCTCAACATGCGAATGTGTTGCAACCTCACTTCTTTCCGGCGCTATGCACTTTTGGATTTCCCAGTAATGTTTGTTTTCAGTTTGAGCACTATAAAAAAGAATTGGATTCTGGAACACGTGAAATGGGTTGTTATTTTTGTAGGTTCCTTCATTCCTCGTTGAGTTTTATGCTAGAAAATTGCTTCACAAAGTTTGGAAGTAACTCGTGACAAAATCTTAAGGAGTTGGACTTTCTCTGCTATCAACCTCAATGATAATTTCTGGTTAGTTTATTTTGAGGGAGTTTGAATTTCGTAGAAATGCTGAGTCAGACCTAATATGTTTACACAGAAAGTTATTTTTAGAGACATTTAGTAATATTAGGTTAGTCTACTCAAGAGTCATTTTATGTATCATGTAAACTTTTTAAAATTAATTCGATATTTTGGAATACGGAGTAGGAACATCGTATTTTTTTGCCAAAAACCGTGCAGTGGCAAAATTTCAGCAAAGCGATCAAGCAAAATTTTTTAGTGAAAACTAGGGTTTTTTCATCATTTTCGGGAGGAGAGAAAAGTCTCTACAAATAGTGTTGAAATTTTTTAGTTTTTGAAGTAACTAGGAGCAAACTTTTCCGGACGTACGAAATTTTGTAAATCTTGTCCGGCACTAAAATTGCTTTGTGGAAATGAGATTTTAAAAATTATTTTAAAGGTTCATGGTTAAAAATTGGGTTGAAGGCTTATGACTTTAAATTTGATTAAAGGTACATGATTGAAAATAACTTTGATGGTGTATGATTAAATACGAATTCGTTGGTTTTGGAGATACCTGCTGCGAATTGTGTCAGAAAGAAAAAGGCGAATACGTTTCTGTGAATCATTTCATTTTAAACTAGGGAAATACATACGGAACGTATTTAAATGAAGCGAAATGATCACTCGCGTAATAAGGTATTATTTTAAATAATGGTGATATTCTCATTTCGTAGCTTTAAAGTTAATTTCAACTTCAGGAAAATGTTCACCATTTCGCGAGATAGTGTAGAAAACTGCAATAAACTACGGAGAAATTTCACTAACCTACAATAATATTCGGGCGATATATAAAACAGAAGTAAATTTTACAATTTTCAGCAGAAAATATGGTTAACATAAGCGAAGAGGTTAAATGGATTTTTTAAACTTTTTGAAGAAGGATATTGGGTAGGGGTTCGAATAAAAATCTGCCAACGTTTAAACTTTTTTTCCTATTTTCATCAAACAACAATGTTGAAGCAGTCAAGCTTGAATCCTAAGTAACTTCTTGCCAATCCTAAAACTTGGAGAGTTATAGAATTTTGTTAAATAAAAAATCATGTTCACAGATCGCAAATGAAATTTTAGAAGATTTAACTCGTATTGAAACGTTTTGCGTTTTACTGCAACATCGACTGTTAATTTATTCTTCATTTCGAAAAACTTAGAAACCCAATTCCTCAAGTGAGCAAAAATTAAATTTTGACCGATTTCCTTCCAACGCCAATTTCACTCATTTTCGGCGCTCGCTAACCTTCCTTAGACGTACCAAAATACATGACAAAAATTTCCTTTCATGTGCACTGCAAAAAGTCGATTCGTACATTTTTAACAAACCTATTCAAAAACAATAGATACGCAATTACACACAAACTACATATTTTCAGAATATTCACTTTTCTTCGGAGCGGCGATTTTCACAGTTCAACTGGACACTCAACATAACAAAGTTCACAAATCTAATTTTCAGAAAAAATGCATAAATCTCACAACCCCATCAAAAGTTCCTTTGAACTATTTCAATCCCCACTGAAGAACAGTTTCTTCTCGAAAATCGTATGTGAAGAGACACTTCAATTTTCAGAGGCAGGACTTTGTCCGCCGCTGGGCCGCGGCGAAGAAGGCAGTGGTCAGGGGAGCGGACATTCGACATCCTCCTCCGCCGAGCAGCCGAGGCAGACTGGGCTGAGGACTTCTTCGCGACGTAACGTTGGGCTAACGTTTACCGCCCTCGCGATGGACAGTCAGTGTCTGTCTGTATGTAGTCTGTATGTGAGCACGCAAATCGCTCGGCCGTTGACGCATTACGCATGTACGAACTTACGCGCATAAAGTCCTCCCATGCCGCACGCCATGACCGGACGTAGAGCTGTGATACAATGCATCTTTGAAGAGCGCCCCAGGATTTCGATGCATTTTTCTGTAGTTCGAATTTTCCGGAAAACGCTGCAGCTAGCTGAGAATTTTTCTAAGTGTGAGGCAGTTGGAATGTTTTTCTTCACGGGTTGTGCGTATGTGCCTAGCTTGGCAAAATATGAAATGGGGGCAATTACAACGTTGACATAGACAGCCTAGTTTTAAAACATATGTATGAGATATCTTAGCATAAGTAATTTTGACTTTTTTGTAAGATTCATGAATAAGCCACACAATGTGAGACATGAACATATATGAATGATATTCTACTTTTGACAATTAAATGTTAGCTATGTACGTTTAATCATGTGTGTTCGGTAACATAAATATTTCGATATATCATAATTCCTGGATTTTTTATTAGAACTACAGTAATTTATGATTCAGCATGAATTTATTTGACTAATTCTAAAGCATTAATGCTATAAAACAACTGCACAAGCCGAAAAGGTATAAACTTCACTTTCTCTTCAGACGTGAAAAAAGTCAAACACCAAAAACAAATAACCAAAAACAGCACAAATCACAAACCGTTCAATTCAGGACAAAATCCCATCATCAACACTTCCTGTCACAATCACCTGTCTCAAAAAAAAAAGAAACACACCTTAACCTTGCTCTCCATCCTTCAAAAGCGACTACAAAATTTGTTCTCTCTCAGAACTGGCGCCAGCAGCGACGTAGACTCGCTCATATCAATGAAGCAGCGGCGGGCGGGCGCTTAACAAGTCCCTTTAACGAACTTTATAATTACAAAAACCGCGGAATTCACGCAAAATGTTTGCCTTGGTTCGGAGAGTGAGTGAGTGAGTTTGTTCGTGCGTACGCGCGGGTCGGGAGTCAGAGAGGTGGCGCCACCAGTGCCGTGGCGGCGGCCGCGGGAGTTAGACGCAACTCCCGCCCGCCTCATTGGACGAAGCGGAGAGGCGTCGCTAGACAAGGTGTGAATGAGGCTGTGCTCGCCTCATGATGCACAGTGAAGGAAGCCGCTGCTTTTTTCAATGCTAGGCTGAGTAGGCTCTTTTTTATCGCTCCAGCGATGCTTATTCTGCGTATTAGCATGCAGCGGCCGCGCCACGCACGTCCTGCCTTATTTATTTACGCACAGAGTGCCTGCCGATTCCTCCGCCGGAATAATCGCATTCTGCTCTAGTTTTTCTGACGGTAGGCGCAGGCCGGGCGGATGCATGGAGCTGGATTAGGTGGCTCTGTGACAGCCGTGTGACCGAATCCGAATGTTGACACGTTGTATCTAGTTCAATGTGAGTGGTAGGTGTAGTAGTGGTAGTACTTATAGTAGTTGTACTACTAATGCGAGGATTCTGCTAATTTCATTCACGTATAACAACTGCAATGGTGATTAGTAATAAACAATAACCTGTTTCTAATTTTTTTTTTTGTTATTTTTGGGCAAAAGAGGATGTTGTATTCGAGTCATGTTTCAAACTCATCATCTTGAACATCGTATATTCAAACGCCTCATACTAACACCAGGACGCAATGATAGTAACCGGTGCCCAATTCAGAATATTGGGTAGGGAGGAGAATAATAATTGTAGCCACCTTCTTTATCCAACGGGAAGATACCTCGGGCTCGCACTGCGGGGTTTTGAACCACTCACACGCTCGTTGAACCGCGGTTGAACTGAATGCAAAAGCAGTTAAAAAAGTATTCCATTTGGTTTTAAAGTTAACGCGTATAAAAACCCCTCCTTTAGTTCAAACCCTCTTTTCGTCGTAATCTGTTTGAATATATTCAAAACCACCATAGTGAGTAATTTCTAACACTCCACTTGCTATGTATATCTTCGTTCACCACCCAGTCACACATTTATCTCCGTAGAAAATGCAGGTATTAATCGCCAGGTAATTACTTTTCCGCACCTCAACTGTCAGATGAGGTGACAGTTAGGAAATGTATTTTTTATCAGCGATCGATTATAAGGCGGCATTTTCCTCTCAACTCTTCAATTGCGCAAGTTTGATTTCATTTAGTTTACTTAAGGGTAGGTTAGTTTAGATTAGTTTAAAATACAAAAGTTTGATCGAAACACATTCAGAAAAGTCCACTAAACGCTGACCATGGGCCACATTTAGCTAAAACATCACCTTATGTCGATAACAAAAGTACACATGTAAAATATCGATAAAAAGACTACACATGAGTAATGTTACAAGTAAACCTACATGTATACCTGCAGGGGCGAGTAAAGAACGTACTTGAGGCGTGCGAGGGACGTGTGAAGTAGCTGATGCTCGAGATACCTGCAGCTGAAGGCGCTCCCTACACAACTGTTATCGCTCGTCCGTCTCTTGGTGAGCTGTGGCACGGTGGCGTGACTTCACATGACGCGCCTTGTCCTCTGGCCATCTAACGTTAGATATGAGAGCTGAGCTGTGGCACGTTGGCGTGACTTCGTTCGATAGATGCGGTGAACGTATCATGAGTACGCAACGTCACATGACGCGCCTGGTCCTCTGTCCAGCGTACGTTAGATGAAGTGAACGTATCATGGGTACGCAATTTCACATGACGCACCTTGTCCTCTGTCCAGCGTACGTTAGATGGCAGTTGAGCTGTGGCACGGTGGCGTGACTTCACATGACGCGCCTTGTCCTCTGTCCAGCGTACGTTAGATGAGGTGAACGTATCACTGATACCCGACTGTACACTTAATGAGCCTTGGGCTCTGTCTGTCGAATGTTTGCTGAAAGGTGAACGCGCCACAGATATCCGACTTCATATGACGCGCCTTTTCCTCTGTCCAGCGTACGTCAGATGAGAAGGTAAACGGATCACGGGTACCCGACATCACATGACGCGCCTTGTCCTCTGTCCATCGTACGTTAGATGAGAGGTGAACGTCTGACAAGTAGTCTTACAACATACTTTGCTCCCTGTCCGTCGTGTATTAAATGACGAGTGAACGTATCACGAATAAGAGGTCCTACACACAACATACTTTGCTCTCTGTCCGTGATACGTTAAATGAGAAGTAAATGTATCGTGGATACTCGATCGAGAGCAAATAAATAAATTGTGTTAGTGATTGCTTGAAACAATGGAATAATCTCGTTACTTGATCAGCATCACAATTCGATCAATACTTGCGATCATTTATGATTTTTTTTGTACCCGTGTGGCAACGAAACCCGTATCACAGATACCCTCATCTCGTACTTCCATGCTGAGTAAAAGATTCGGATAAATAAATACCATATCCTAACGTATAAAGAACAAATGTTGCCATTTCCTGTATAATACGTAGGATGTATATTATATAGATGGCCATTTTTAGTATATTTACATATAGATGAAGAACAGATTTTAATATTGATGCACAGCGATTGGTGGTATGAATAATATGAAAAGACTTTCATTCGTAAATAAATACGTTGTCTACAGACTTAGCAACAGCGTGATGCATGAAGTGAATGAAATGTACCAATAGGTTATAAATAAGTAGATAATGCATAGAAAAAATCCACACAATGTACATAGCATCAAAGGATCTAAAATATATGAGCAGGTTGGTACACACTATACTGTAGGGATATGTGATACTTAAATTATCTTCAAGTTTCTGCAATCCTAATTTTTCTATCTTCTACATTCTTTACGTAAGTCGTTTTCAAATCTCTGCAATCTTCATTTTTTCTCCAACATCGTCTAGTTGTGATAGAAATAACCAACACAACTCCCCCTTATAACTCGTTTCAGACATGTTAGGGGTCAAAGTTTCCACATGTCTTACATGTACAACACGTATAGTTAGCACTGTTGGTATCGTAATGTAGACAAGTTCAGGGGGAAAAAAATGATCTCAGTGCCACATTACAGACAGTGCGTGTGTAGGTAAATGCATCA
>JACJUY010011669.1:19110-37277 GCA_014220935.1 Platorchestia sp. MABIK | reverse complement strand
GTGCCGTGCAAATGTTAATATACCTGTAGTTTCGTCAGGTCTACAAGCTCGGGTTGAATTAAGTGCCAGGCTGGAAAAACCGGCTCTAAAAACTCATACAGTCATTGAATCGTCGAACGTCCTAGAAAACTCTACTACTAAACCTACAGTGACAGTTTCTGAACGGTCTCTTGCCAAAGCAAAAGAGACTGCTATGCGACTCGACCGTCCATATCGCGTTTACTTGTGGGGCGGTTTACCACTGCCCACCGTCGACATCGTCGTAAACAAAGCTGTTATGGCGAAGTCACTCAATAGAAATGTGCTTGAAGTACTTGAGGAAACCGGCTCTGCTACCTTGGCCA
The DNA here is from genome assembly GCA_014220935.1 of Platorchestia sp. MABIK. Lineage (NCBI taxonomy): Eukaryota > Metazoa > Arthropoda > Malacostraca > Amphipoda > Talitridae > Platorchestia > Platorchestia sp. MABIK. The sequence goes on along the minus strand of JACJUY010011669.1, from coordinate 36,933 downwards.
CGCGCCTGCAAGCTTACATGTGGCCGGTGGTGTCGCGTGGGCAGAACGTCGTCGCTGTGGGTGAACGTTCCAGCGGCAAGACTGCAGGCTACATTTTCCCTTTGGCGTCCCTGCTACTCGACATGTGGCCCTGCATTCAGCAAGAAGCAAGCGTTAGAATAGGTGGCGTAGCCATCATAATTTGCAAAGGGTGGCGAGCAGTACAGGCTGTCGGACACGAGCTTTCACGACAGTTAACTCCTCACAGTATCCGTGTGGTCACAGCCTGGGGCGGCATGGGATCCAATTCTCTTAACGAGATCCAGAAGGAGGTGTATCGAGGCTGTGATGTGTTGGTTTCAACTCTGCCGTTCTTGATGCGACTCGCGGGACTGCATCGTGAGGAAACCACAGAGACTAGCGTCAATTTTGACCTCCTGTCATATTGTTTCCACCTGGTGTTCGACGACGCCGATGTCCTGTTGGACGCTAGAGCTGAGGACGTTAAAGTCCTGCTGCGTGAATGGGCTGTGAGTCGCGCTAAAAGTGCCACCACTCACTTTTGCCAGCAGCTGATCGTGACAGCGTCATCGTGGACCAAATACATTAGTGACCTGACGGAGTTCCTGTTCCCTCTCATGGAACCAACCCTCATGATATCATCGCACCTGGAAGCCGCCAAAGCTGTTGGTGTTCATTGCGTCGTGAATGTCACTCGCTGTTCCGATGATTCTCCTCGACACCAAATACTCGGAGACGTCACAGATCTTGTCAAAGAAGGGACCGGCGAGAAGAAGATTATAGTTTTTGTGAAAAATTACAGTGAAGCCCGTCAATTGAAGAAATTGCTCGAGAGTTGCGCTGTTTTCTCAAGAGTAGCGCATGGCAGACTTCTGGCGTGGCAGCTGCAGGAGGAAGTCAAAGCCTGGAGGTCTTCCAATGCTGGCAAAATTTTGATAATTTCAGACCGTGTTATTCCTCTCCTCATCCAGCAAGACATACGAGACGCTTTCATGGTCGTCCACACTTTTGTCCCGAACACGAAGGCCGAATTTGCCCAGCGGTTTTCGTTTATGCTGGACAACTACAGCACACCCTTCCATTCCAGCCGCGCTTCTACATGGGATCCACCAGTTTCGTATGTTATGTTGGACGATTCGCCCTCTCGTTTGCCTCCCTACCTACTGGAATGCTTGGAGTATCTCAACGCGGACATTCCCCAAGAATTGAAAGGGAAGTTCGACAAACCTGAAAAGCGAGACGTGCCTTTGTGTCACTACCTCAAAGCTTACGGGTCCTGTCCTTCTGTGAACCTATGCGTCTGGCGCCACAAAATTACCGAGGAGGATTTGTCGTGCAAATTACCAGATTCCGGCATCGTCACTGTGGACATCGTTAAAGTTCTCAATGCGTCCAGGTATTTGATTCGGCTCAACAAGTACAAAAAAGAAACTGACTGCGCTTCTGTGGATCTAAGCGGGAATCACTTCACTCTTTTCATGACGTTGCAGAGTTTCTGTTCCGATGAAAGCCGATTAAAAAAATTCGAGAAGACCGCGTGTGTGGGCGATCTCTGCTTAGTGAACCATGAATCCTTTTGGGCACGAGCTAGGATTCTAAAACACAACACCACGAAAGTTCCGCTCTTTCTCATTGACGAAGGCACCGAATGTACAGTACCCATTTCTGAGCTGTACGACCTACCTGCTGAATTCTCGGTGTTACCTCAACTGGTTCTGGAAGTTTACTTGTGTAAGGTGCGGCCTTTGGACGGTGACATCGACTGGACCCAAAACGCGAACGTTTTCGTGGAAACCCTCTTCAGTGAAGCTAAAGACGACTCGCAGTTGACTGGCACGATCGCCACGTCGCTGTCGCACACTATCTGGCTCAGCCCTCTCGTGGAGGTCGCTAAAGTAGAGGGCTCGCTCATTCGCAAGGAGTCTATAAGGAGTCAGCTCATCAGGCACGAGTACGGTGACGCTAATCCAGAGCACCTCGAGCTGCTTGAGCGGCAGCTGCAGGTGGTGAAAGCGAGCCAGAATTGCCCCATGGTCTCGTGGCTCCAACACTGGGCTCCAAAATAGAACTCTAAAGAGTGGAAAAGGAAGTTGAAATTTAACTCAAACCCCTCAGGGGGATACAACTATTGTATCTATGGGAATTAGCGCTCCCAGGGGGACTATGTGAGGGCCTGAGCTAAGGGTTAGGTAGGCTTCGTTTTTGTTAAAATAAAATAGTTTTTTGTTCTGTTACAGACCATCTTTTTTCGGTTCACTGCTGTCCTGTTTTTCAGCTCCTACTACTTTCTTCTTCAACTTTTTCTTGTTTCATGAACTTCTTTCTCATCTTACTGTTTCTATGCTCTTTCTGCATAGATTCCACGTTCCCTTAACTCCGTTCTAGATGGTGCCTTCTTCCTTCCTCTCTTTGGATCTCATTTGTTGAGGATAGGGAGGCTTAAACTAACTAATGATCTAATCTATTTAACTCAAAAGAGTAGAAATTGAAGTTGAACTCAAAAGAGTAGGAATTGAAGTTGAACTCAGAAGGGTAAAAATTGAAGGTGAACTCGAAAGGGTAGAAAGTGAAGGTGAACTCAAAAGGGTAAAAATTAAAGGTGAGTTCAAAAGGGTAGAAATTGAAGTTCAGCTCGAAAGAGTAGGAAATGTTTCTGCGAGAATTGAAGGAGACTTCGAATGGTGTGAAAAATGGCTTGAAAATGAACTCAAAAGTGTAGAAAATGTTTCTGTTAGTTAGCATTGGAAGATGGCGTCAAAAATGCTAAAGAAAGTCTGAGGAAGTATCATTGGAAATGCGTCGATGAGAAAAAGGAAAGATGAGAAAAAACCTGTTGAAAATAGTTTACATGGTTTGAAAAATAAAGAAAGGCCATGAAAACGCTCACACTTCAAATGGGAATTGTGCAAAAAAGTAACAGGACTTGTACCAGTTGCAAAATGAGTATGAAAACTCGCAAAAATGCCACTCACTGGGTTGTGAATTAGATGGTTATTGCTGCTATGGAGCACACACCAGCACCCACCCAGCATATCAGTGAAAGTAAAATTAACTCGAGATGTTCTTTTATTATATGACGCTCACACTTGGGATATTCCACCCCCTACCAGTCCTCTTTAACGTGGAGACAACTATTGGATCTATGGGAATCAGCGCTGCCCGGAGTAAGATGTGAGGTCTTGACATGCAGACAACAATTGTATCTATGGGAATCAGCGCTGCCCGGAGGAAGATGTGAGGTCTTGACATGCAGACAACTATTGTATCTATGGGAATCAGCGCTGCCCGGAGGAAGATGTGAGGTCTTGACATGCAGACAACTATTGTATCTATGGGAATTAGCGCTGCCCGGAGGAAGATGTGAGGTCTTGACATGCAGACAACTATTGTATCTATGGGAATTAGCGCTGCCCGGAGGAAGATGTAAAGTCTTGACCTTATGGTTTGGTAGGCGTTTTTTTAAATAGTTTTTTTTGTATTGTAACGAGCCCCTTTTTCTGGTTAACTATTGTCCTTTAATTTAGCACCTACTAATTCTTCAACTTTTATCCTGCTTCATAAACTTGTTTCCTAGCATTGTGTTACTATGCGTATAGGATCTTGTGTGGGAACATACCTTGTGCGTTGATTCCCCGATCCCTTAACTTCATGCTAAATAGTGTGTTGATCCTTCTTCCATTTGAAGCACCTTTGTTGTGTTTAAAAAGGTTTAAACTAATTATAACCTAGTCATATTCGAGCGACATCGTCCTCTTGTGGGTCAGTAAACAACTGGAGTTACGGACGTAGAAAATTCATAGTATAGTAGAATATAGAACGTCTACTTCTCAATTTCGTGGTGGAGGCCGGCGTGCCATGCAACCGACATCTCGCACGAGTGTCTTCGTTGTTTTTAATTTTATTTTTCGTTTCACCTTTACGTCTCGTCGAGATGCTTATGTCGGGTGTCAGTGTAGCGAGCTGTGGCAAACGAAATTTGTTATTTTCTTGTTTGACGTGTCACTTGAGCTCGTTTAAGTTCTCAAAAAGTTTCAATTTGTGCTAATCATTGGAAAACCCTTCGTGTTCTTAACGTTCCTTTCGTGTTAATTGTATTAATTATCAACGTTTCCTTCGTGTTAAATTGTCTCAGCTTAGCGTAGCCGGATCAGCTTTAAATAAATCATTATAATGATGAAACTGTCAACGTTGTTGAATTTGCATGATTCTCAATGAATCCAGCGCTAGTTCAGTTTGAATTTTACACATGACTTGGAGATCAACGTGTGTGCTGCTCTTATTGATGTAGTTTCTATGTTGTCTTATACACATGTTTTTGTTTCTATATTGCATATTAACTTCTATCCTTCTTTGTAGGCTAACATCTGATCAACTTCGGACGGTTTGTTGAAGCACGTCAAGGCTTGAGCAATGTGCGCTTGTTGATGTACACTGTCTTTCGATTCCATTCGATTTTTCTGACTGTCAATTTACTCGTCGTTCTTCTTTTTACTGCTGATCCACGGGACACTTTTCGTCACCTTTGTACGTTTTTTTTCAAGTTCGTTCTATCTCAGTTAATTATGTTCCATCACCTCGACGTGCGTTGCAACTACTTAAAATTCCTCGTCTCTGCTCTGTATTTTAATTCTAATTCATCACTGCTCAATGCATGGCTCACTCTTTGTGATATCTCGATGTCCTTGTGCCATACTTATGTGTTCTAGTTCTTGTTCATAGGTCAAAACAAACCACGCCGTGGAGAGTTGAATTGCATCCAATTTTGTGTGTAGGTATGCCTTATTTGTTGCATTCTCTCTTTCGCAAGGCAGGCCAGAGTATTGTGCACCCGATCTCACGTGCGAGCGTCATAGTGTCTGCAAGTAGACTTTGTGTCAGTCTTTCTGAGAGTGTCATGTGTGTGTGCAAGTTGTTTTTGTGTCATAGTCTACTTGCGAGTGTCATAGTGTCTGCAAGTAAACTTTCCAGTTTTTGAGGGCGATTCATGAATTGGGACTCGACTCGAGTTACAATGTGGTTTTGGCCTTGACCGATTTATACTAAGGTTGTGTTAGATAAAGGTTAAAAAGAGGTTTCTAAAATGCATTTGTTTTAGTGTTACTCTAGGGTTTTCCGTTCTATTTTTAGTTTTTTTGCTGGGCACTTTGACCTTCATACCTGTCACCTGCTCGAATCAAATCCGGAGTTGAAGTTAAATTTCATACGAGTATTCTCAAGAGGTTCTGGAGCATTGATTGCAAACGGTTCCCCACGCTTTGTAGCTGCTCCAGCGCCCAACACCCTCGCGTTTCATCAGGCTGCAATGCTTTCTGGAAACGGCCGGTGAAGTGCCTTGGGTAAGAAATTATTGACGCGAAAAAATTCGCGGCTCTAGGCTTCCAGAAGTCGGATTTTCAAAACGTTTCACGGTGTCGTAGCGTTATGTTTGCGTTTGATCGAACAAACTACACCGCGAGTTGCTGCACGTAGTAAGAAAATAAATCACGGCGCAGGTGTACGTTGTGACAACGTAAAACGTTCTGCAAGTTCGCCTGTACGCTGGACTATTGAATTAAGCACACCAGTGTTCCGTCAGAATGAATATCATGATCCGACAGGTGACCCTTCGCTCCGACATCATGCTGACAACCGCTGCTGCGGCTTGTGTGCAGTCGATGTTAATTTGGTATAAAATATCGGTTTACTTCTTTATTTGTGGCGGGTTGTAGGAGAGACTTGCTTTCCCACAACCGTGTGTTGTTGCGGTTTTGTATTTTGAAGAGTCAATGTTGGTTACGAATTTGGAATGAATTATTGGAGTACTGATTCCTCTGTGTTGTGTTAAAGAGGTTTTCTCTGAACAACCTTGCGTTGTGGCGGTTTTGTATCATGAGCGACGTTTACTTCGACTTGTCTTGATGATGGAAAGATCTTGGTTCTAGTGCACAGACTTCATTGGTTCTTAGACGGTTATTTGCTATTTTCTATGTACGTGTACAGTTGATCCTAAATATTTCACGTGAAATCCAACTTATACGGATAAAATTTATCTATCATTGTGATGCACCTATTGTGTCTATGGAAATTGGCGCTCACAGGAAGAGAGGATATGAGGTCCCGAGCTGAGGAACCTTCAGAGGAATACAACTATTTTTATCTGTGGGAATTGGCGCTCACTGGAGGAAGATGTGAGGTCCCGAGCTGAGGAACCCTCAGGGGAATACAACTATTGTATCTATGGGAATTGGCACTCACTGGAGGAAGATGTGAGGTCCCGAGCTGAGGAACCCTCAGGGGAGTACAACTATTGTATCTATGGGAATTGGCGCTCACTGGAGGAAGATGTGAGGTCACGAACTGAGAATCCCTCAGGGGGATGTAACTATCGTATCTACGGGAAGAAGCACTCGCAGGGGAAGGATGTGAGGTCCCGAGTGGAGTGGCCCTCGGTGGGTGTAACTATTTTTTATGGCATTAGCGTTCCCAGGGAGAGGATGTGAAGTCCTAAGTAGAGGGCTAATCGGGAGATGCAACTATTGTGTTTACGGAACATGCTCCACCAGGGAAAAAGTGTGTGAACTAGGATTAGGGGTGAGGTAAGCTTCCATTAAGCCCCTCAGGGGGATACAACTATTGTATCAATGGGAATTAGCGCTCCCAGGGGGATTACGCGAGGTTCCGAGCTAAAGGTTAGGTAGGCCTTTTACGTGTTGAAATAAAATAGAATTTTTATTTTGTTGAGGACCATTTTTTTTCTCGGTTGACTGATGTCCTGTTTTTCAGCACCTACTACTTTCTTCTTCAACGTCTATCTTGTTTCGTGAACTTCATTCTTAGCTCACTGTTTTTATGCACATTGTGCGTAGATTCCGCATTCCCTTAAATCCATACTAAATGGTGCCTTCATGTTTCCTCTCTTTAAAAATTTTTGTTGTGATAAAGAGAGGCTAAAACTTTCTTATATTCAATCAATTAGGCTTCCATTAAGTTGCAATGAAATTTGTTTTCTTTTGTAGCGGACCGTCTTTCTTTCGGTTCATTGCTGTCCTGTTTTTGAGCAGCTACTTGGCTTTCAAAATTTATCTTGTTTCACGCACTTATTTCAGTTTTGTTGTATCATTGCGCCGGATGTGGGACACGCTTTGTACGTAGATTCCCCGTTCCCTTATTCCATTCAAAATGGCAGCCTTTGTCTTTTGGGAATACTTTTGTTGTGATACGAGCTTCTTAACCTAACTTATGATGTAGGCCACTGGACGATAAGAAATTAATGCTAGTTATTGCTAGTAATACTAGATATTCGACTGGTACGGTGCTGGATTGAGGTTATGCATCCACATGGACTTGTTTTTGACCGTATATGCTGAGTTTCTTACGAGATGTTTTATTTCGAGTGTAAAATGGTTGGTAAATATTTTGTTGACGTGGGGCGTTACTTAATGGGAATTACATATCTCATTTTCCAACAGATGTTTTTGAGTGTCTTGAAATTTGTGAATTTTTGCTACTGCGACCCCTCAGGGGGATGCAACTATTGTACCTGTAGGAATTGACGCTCTCAGGGGGGAAATGTGAGGTCCCTAGCTGAGAGTTAAGTAGGCCTTCTCGTTTGAACAAAAGGGTTTTTATTTGTTTAGAACCATATTTTTCGGTTCACTGCTGTCCTGTTTTTCAGCACCTCGGACATTCCTCTTCAACTTCTACTTTGTTTCCTAACCTTCCTTCCCAACTTACTTTTCTATGCACCTTGTGCATAGATTCCGCGTTTCCTTAACTTAATGCTAAATGATGCTTTCCTCTCTTTGAAACGCCTTTGATGCGGTTAGGGAGGCTCAAACTAACATTTAACCTTCTTAGCCTTACTTCTCAAATTACTGTTTCTATACGCTCTAGATCCTGTGCGGGAACATACCTTGTGCATAGATTCCGCGTTCCCTAAACTTCTGAAGAAATGGTCCCTTCATCCATCTTTTGTGTGAACATCTCTGAGGATGTTGAGTTTGAGTGTAATGTTGACGAGGACGTTATGTGTTGATGTGAGGCGTTACTTGATGTGAATGTGTTGTTTTCCAACGGATGTTGCTTAATGTGAATAATGCGTTACACTCCAACAGATGTTGCTTAATGTGAATAATGCGTTATTTTCACACGAATATTGCTTAATGTGAATAATGCGTTACACTTCAACAGATGTTGCTTAATGCGAATAATGCGTTGTTTTCCCAAGGATATTGCTTAATGTGAATAATGCGTTATTTTCCCACGGATATTGCTTAATGTGAAAAATGCGTTATTTTTCCTTGGATGTTGCTTGATGGAATAATGCGTTATTTTCCAACGGATGTTTTAAGATGTCCCGCAGTTTGTGAAGTTTTGTTTCTATGATGAAAAATACCAACATGCTTTTTTTGTGTATTGGGTGCCCCTTATAAAATCGTGCTTTGTGCTCTTTGATTTCCCAGTACTTGTGCATTTTATTTTGATGGTCTTTACATTGTCCTCAATCATTTATTTCGACTAGTGACATGGGTATTACGATACCCATGTGTGTATCGACTGTAAAACCTTCAAGATATTTTAACAACCAATGATGTGTTTTTTGGATCATCTTCATTGGAAATGAACTGTTTTTCTTTTTCTTTCCTCCTTTCTTTATTGACATAGATAAAAATCTAATGAGTTCAAAACAAAGAACATTAAATTTGAGAAAATTAAATGCCATTAAATTGAGTTTGGTTGCATCTGTAACAGAAAAAATGCATGAGTAATCGTTAGTCAAGGGATCAGTAGATTTTTTCGTGGACCATCCTTAATAGGTTTTTGTTTTCTGTATTACTACCACCTTCTCAATAGGATACAGCTGTTGCACCATTGAGAATTAGCTCTCCGAGTGGAAAATGTGAGGTCCCGAGCTAATGGTTAGAAAAGCGTACCTATCTTCATGTTGTGGCTAGTGACGTGGGTATTACGATACCCATGTGTGCGGATCAACTTAGCATCCTTACTTTCAGATTTTTTAAACCGCAATGAGATTTTTCTTTTTTCTATCTTTTTCTTTCTTTTTTCTCATATTTTTCCTTTTTGCTTTTTTCTCTTTTTTTCTTTCTTTTTTTTTCTTTAGTTGAAATTGAAGATGTTTTTTAAAGGCTTTGTTTTTTCGATTCCTTGCTGTTGTAAGAAACTTTACTTTAAGATATTTTAAAAACCAATGATGGTACTTTTGTACCAGCTCTATTGGAAATAAACTGATTCTTTCTTGTCTTTTTTCAGCACCTTTCCTTCTTCAATTTCTACGTACCTCATTGAATGGGTTTCTTGATGTCTTGCTGTTTTTTAGCACAAGAAATTTTTCATGGCAACTCATTTGTGCTTGTATTCCCCGTTTGCTTTAGTCCGTTCTAAATGGTGCCTCCCTCTTGTTTTGTTGAGACCCCTGGGAGAGATGCAACTATTGTATTTATGGGAATTAGTACTCCCTGCGGTATTAAAGTTAAATAACTTTTATAAAATTCTATAGCTAGGTATAGTCTACTCAGGGGAATACAACTATTGTTTGATTTGTATCTGAAAATTAGGACTCCTAGGGGGAATATGTGAGGTCCCGAGCTGAGACTTAGATAGGCTTTTATGTTGAAATGAAATAAGCTTTACTTTGATCTTGTTTCATGAACTTCTTTCTCATCTTACTGTTTCCATGCCCTTTCTGCATAGATTCCACGTTCCCTTAACTCCATACTAAATGGTGCCTTCTTCCTTCCTCTCTTTGGATCTCATTTATTGAGGATAGGGAGGCTTAAACTAACTAATAATCTAATCTGAAATAAGCTTTTTTTTTTTTACGGACCATTTTTTGGTTCACTTCTGTCCTGTTTTTCAGCTCCTAAAACTTTTTTCTTCAACTTTTATCTTGTTTCATAAGCGCTTCACTAAACTGACGGTTTCTTTTAAATCCAATCTGTTGTAATACATCTCATATATCAACTTTTTTGGAAACAAACGGTTTTTCTTTTTCTTTCTTTCTTTTTCTTTCCTTTCTTCCTTCAACTTATGCATAGTTGTCCATGTTAAATCGTTCCTTCCGTTGTTCGGTACTCTTTCGTTGCGATTAGGAGATTAGAATGCCTTTTACTCTTTGAGTGTGCACTTGTACTGGCTACTTCCTCTCTTCGGGATAAGAAATTGATAAACAATTATTACGATATGACTGCAACATAATCGGCGATCTCTAAAAATGTCTAAAGAAAATGAATCCAAATTTGACGAGGTGAAAATTATTGTAAAACTAGAATTTCTTGAGCCAGTTGCTGATGCCTCACAAATTTAAATTAACAAATGCACATCGTTGTTGTCGTCAATTTTATTGCATTTTGTAATATCTAACATCTCGTCTGATATTCTTTCTTGTGAACCACACTCCCATAGGGAAAAAGTGTGGGGTACGAGCTGAGAGTTAGGTAGGCCTTCTTTTTGTTGAAATGAAATGTTTTTGTTATGTTAAGGACCACCTTTTTCCTGTTCACTGCTGTCCTGTTCTTCAGCACCCACTACTTTTTTCTTCAACTATTGTCTTGTTTCGTGGACTTTTTTCTCAACTTACTGTTACTGTGCCCCTTCTGCATGGATTCCGCGTTCCTTTATCTCCATACTCAATGGTGCCTTCACCTTCCTCTCTTTGGAAGGTTTTTTTTTTAGAGAAAAGGGAGGCTTAAACTAAAATCTAATCTGATCTTCCATTATTGCGTTGCTGAGTCTGGAATAAACCAACTTCGAATTTTCTTTGTGAGGCATTTTAGGACGCAATGTTCTAAAAGTTTTTTGTTGTATTAGCTGTGATGAAGGCTCTTTTTATTTCTGATGTATTCGATGAATAGATTCTGGGATTTATTGGATGAATAGATTCTGAGATGAATTGAGTTCCCCTATTTTTCATTTCTGAACAATCCTCGCGATATTGATAGATACATTCACTCTAATTGTTCTTATATGCGGGCTCTTAAAGCTAGCTTGAAACTTTCACGTACCGGCAAGGATGTAAACTTAAACTTCTGAGTATTTTCGAAAGAAATTCTCCGATACAATGTCTGTGTCTGGCCATGGTAACATCCTTCACAGATCACTGCGGTGACTGTTACAGTTAGATGTTAGCTCTTGTGCCCTTATTTTTTTCTCGTTTTTTCTTCTTCGTTTGTACTGTTTACCTATGCACACCTCGCTTTTGACGCATTAGTGGTCACATTTGTTTAACTTTCGCGGATATCTTTATGTGCCTTTTAACACGTTGACTACGTAGGTAAATATCTCATTTGCGTACCGGCATAAGTGAATAGCATCATATAATAATTCTGCTTGTTCCTTCCTTAGTTAGTCCGTCCGTTACGCTTTCGTCCGAGTTTGCGGTCTCATGGATGCCGAATTCCTGAGTGCTACATTAAAAGATCGCCTTTACATGCAGTTTTTTTTTTCACAATTTATGTCAATTTCTCCTGATTATTAAGGAATAAATTTCATCAGAGGACCGTATCTTGCACACAAATCTGTCATAAGTCTCAATAGGATCAGCGTCTTTTCTTCATGTTTAAGTGATAATAGCGCCTGAAAATCACACAATGGAGCGAAAATTGGAAGCTCCTCGCGATAGAATGAGACATTAGCGGCAGAAAATAAGGAATGAACAGCGGCAGGAAATCCTTGAAAGGGACAGGCAACGTCAGCAAGTGAGGCGAGCTGCAATGAACGGTGTACAACATGAAGAGTACCTTCAGCGAGACACTCAAAGACAGCAAATCATGCGTGAAAAAATGGAAGAGGAGCAGCAATCTTGGTACCTTGAGCGGCAGAGAAATTTATTTCAGTAAAGAAGGCAATATGAACGAGGAGCAGCAATCGCAGTTTTGCGAGCAGCAAGCAAAGGAATTTATCCCAGCAAAGAAGGCAAAATATGGATGAGGAACAGCGGGCACAGTACCTAGAGCATCAGAGAAATTTATTTCTGCAAAAAATGCAAAATATGGACGAGCAGCAGCAAAGGGTTAGGTTACCATAGGTTAGATTATGTTGATGAAATTCTTTCTCGGGTCCATGGTTTTTTATGTTTGACATATTAGCAGGAAAGCTTCGGTTAGGATACGATAAGTCGGTATATGATAGGTTGAATATGTTATGTTAGAATTTGTTGGGTAATTTTTTCACGAGTCCACCTAGCCTAGCAATGACATTGGTTAGGTTAGGATAGGTGAAAGAATTGTTAGGGAATGTTCAACAATTTTTTTCACGGGATCACGATTTTTTATGTTTGACATACCGGGGTAGGTTCGGTTAGGATATGTTAGGTTAGCATAGGTTAAGTATAGTTGAGGGAGTTTTTCTCGGGTCCACGGATTTTTATGTTTGACATGTTATCAGGATCGGTTTGGTCTGGGTAGGTTATGATAAGTTAGGTTAAGTAATGTTGATGTATTTTTTTTCACGGGTCCACTGTTTTTTTTTGTTTGACATGTTATCAGGATTGGTTCGGTTACTATAGGTTAGGGTAGGATTGGTTAGAATAGGTTATGTTAGAATTGGTAAGCTAATGTTGACGGAATTTTTTCACGGGTCCACTTAGCTGAATGACGACATTGTTTAAGGGAACCATTTCCAAAAACTGGAAACTTTTTTCTATTGGACGTACGTCTATGAAAATTTGCAGACTACTAGATCTCCACATTTGTAACAACTTATCTTCTATAAAAAATTTTCATAAGGGCATAGAAAATTAATTATTCGTTATAATAAAAAAATATGTATAGATAGTTTTCATAATTACTCCGAAATTAACAAAGCTAGAGCAATGCGGTTTGTTGCGTTTGAAAGTGAAATGTGTGCTCTAAAAAAGTTTTAGATCACTTTTTTTGATTTATTTCATTCCGAATTTATATAAAATTTTTTTTGAAAGAGGTAGGGTTATAAGTTATAATTTTAGGGTAAAAAAATCTAAGGAAAGTTTTACATAGAATTTTTGAAAAAAGTAATCTATACCTTTTTTAGAGCACACATTTCACTTTCAAATGCAACAAACCGCATTGCTCTAGCTTTGTAAACATCGGAGTAATTATGAAAAACGTCTTGAAAACTTACTTGTTATATAACCAACATTTTTAAGATTAAAAATGCTTCTTCTCCTACAGTTTTTAAGATAGTCATGATTTTGGTATCATTGGATGCGGAAAAACAATTGCTTCCTAAAAAGTTGAATAGTTTTTCTAAATTAATTTTTGTTTCAAAGTTATGACGTCATAAATTTGAATTAAAAAAAAACATTTTTTTTTATTTTTTCATTTTTTTCAAATAAAATTTAAAATTTGAGAAAAACATTTAAATCTTTAGAATGTCCACGTTATTCTGCATCCAATGATACCAAAGTCATTACTGTAGCTCAAAAACTGTCAGAGCAGAAGCATTTAGAAAAAAAACCCAAAAAATGTCGTTTTCTATGATTTTCCATTTTCTTTTCAAGAAAATCGCATTTTGTCATAAATGATAAATGATTCTAAATTGCATTTCCTATCAGTGTACCAAATTTCATTGCTCTAAATTCAATAATAGAGAAAAAGTTCCGAAGGGGGACGCTTACCTTGAGGAATATGAATGATGAAATATAAAAAATGAAAAAAAAATTAGAAATTTGAGGAAAAACATTTAATTTTTGGAATGTCCACGTTATTCTGCATCCAATGATACCAAAATCATTACTGTTGCTCAAAAACTGTCAGAGAATAAGCATTTAGAAAAAAAAACAAAAATGTCGTTTTCCATGATTTCCAATTTTCTTTCCAAGAAAATCGCATTTTTTCATAGAAGGTAAATGATTCTAAATTGCATTTCCTATGACTGTACCAAATTTTATTGCTCTAGGTTCATAAATGAAAAAAAAGGTCCGGAAGGGGGATCCTCTCCCCCTCTCGGGGGGGCGCTAGCTCTGGGATACGTTCGTGATATTTCTACAGACATTCGGGGACATATCTCAAACTCTTTTAAAGCAATAAAACAAAAAATCGGGACAATCTAATTTTTGACTGAAAATGCTAGGAAATGGTTTCCTTAAGTTAAGTAAGGTTAGGCTAGACCAAGATGTATTAGGTTAGGTAATACTGATGTAGTTTTATCATGAGTTCACTAATTTTTATGTTTGACATATCACAAACGGTTCGGTTAGGATAAGAAAGGTTAGAACAAGTTGGGATGGGTTAGGTTAGAACAGGTTATGTTGGAAATGGTAAGGCAATGATGACCGGGTCCACCTACCTTAACAATGGCATTGTCCATGGAATTTCCACGGGTCCTGCTAGTCTGTATAATATTCTACTTGTTCCTTTTTTAGTTAGTTAGTCCGTCCGTTATGCTCTGCAAATAAACTGTTTTTCTTTTCTTTCTTTTCATCCGAGTTTGCAGTATCATGGATACCAAATTCCTGAGTGTTACATTAAAAGATCGCCTTTACATTCACTGATACGTTTGACATTTTATCAGGTTAGCATAGTTTGAGTAATGTTGATGGAATTTTTTCACGGGTCCATGGTTTTTTTTTATGTTTGACAAATTATCAGGATAACTTTGTTTAGGATAGGATAGAAAGATATGTTGGGTTACGATAGAATAGGTTATGTCAGAATTTGTTAGGTAATGTTGAAAATTTTTCACGGGTCCTCTTAACTGAACGATGACATTGCTTAACCCATTGATTACGACAATTTAAATGATTCAGGATAGGATAGGTTCGTATAGATTAAATTAGGAGAGGTAAAGATAGGATAGGTTAGGTAATGATAATGGTAAAAAAATTTCACATGTTCATGGTTTCTTAACGTTTGACATATCAGGATAGCTTTGGTTGGGATAGGTTAGTATTTGTTAGGTTGGTATGGGTTATGTTAGAATATGTTATGTTAAAATTTTTCCCCTCAGGGGGATACAATTATTGTTTCTATGGGAATTAGCGCTCCCAGGGGGACAATGTGAGGGCCCGAGCTAAAGGTTAGGTAGGCTTTCTTTTTGTTTAAATAGCATAGGTTTTTGTTTTGTTACGGACTAACTATTTTTCATTCACTGCTGTCCTGTTTTTTCAACACCTAATGCTTTCTTCTTCTACTTTTATCTTGTTTCATGAACTTCTTTCTCATCTTACTGTTTCTGTGCCCTTTCTGCATAGATTCCACGTTCCCTTAACTCCATACTAAATGGTGCCTTCTTCCTTCCTCTCTTTGGCTCTCATTTGTTGAGGATAGGGAGGCTTAAACTAACTAATAATCTTATCTAATCTATGTTAAAATTTCTTAAATAATGTTGATCGAATTTTTTCATGGGTCTACCTAGCTCATTAATGATATTGTCCGTGGAATTTCCACCACGGGTCGTGCTAGTTTCAATTATTTCAATACAGTTTTCAAAATTTATTTCAGCTTGCATGGGTAAATATTGCAATTTCATTTTTCACACTTTTAAGAAAGTGTGTGCTTCCACTCGACCTAGTGGACACTTAAACCCGAATTAACGGGCCCTAGTGCACACAAATTACCGGGCACCCATCTGGGGCCGGTAACGCTGAAATAAAGATAATTAATGACCAGCGGAGCATGACTAGCTTAGGGGCTCACCTGAAGATTCGAAAATTATGTTCAGGCGAACACTCTTCAATGTAGCCGGCTGTCGAGGACGCAAGAGTCCCCTGTAGCGAGGGTCGGATTGCTGGAGTTACGCGGAGCACTAAGGAAGATGCACCCGCTCTCACAGCTAAGTTCCGTCTGTCGTGTCGGCCTCTGGCAGACACGCACGTTAGCTTGCCCGAATCCGTTGCTATGGCTTGGGACTCGCAACAAAAAGAGCAGACGAACGTTTTAGTGTTTGCATATACGTTTTTTGCCGAAGATGTGAGGAACCCCCGCCATTGCTGCGCTTAGTCGTAAATTACCAGCGTTAATAATTTTTAGGCTGATTAAGAGGATCACTGCCCAAGAACTTTATTGCGGAAGGCCTTTAAATCTGCCTAACAAAGTTCGCAAGGACCTCAGTGATCGAGCAATGGCTTGAATTTCGATAAAAGGTTTGAATAGTACAGTCGGTTGTTCAATCTGCCACTCACAACCTAACCAAACCAATCGTAGCAACCGCAAAAACGTAGTCAACTTGTTTATTACTAGCCTACTCGCAAGACATTGTGATCGGCGTTAGAACTTGACGTTGACCACGGTGCAAAAAGCTATGTTGGATCAAACCAGTTATTTTTTCGTCGACCGTGAGGCAATGCTGACGTTATGGCAACAAACCAATAGCAGAGCTCTTATTGCATCTGGCTACACTGCTGGCCCCAAATCTAGCACCAGTATTGGCCTAACGACATGTCGCAATGGTGACGTCATGGTTTGTTTGAAATGAAGCCGTTTTATTGGCTAGCTGAGCAAGAGGAGGTGTAGTTTCCTTCCATAGAAAAGACTCTACCTTGTTTCTTCTACCGTTACGTTACCTTAACCGTAGTCAGGATACTCGTACGCATCATAACATCCCCGTATTTAAGCTTCTTTGAAAAGATCTGCTGACGTACCTTGGAGCTTAGTATAGCAGCGCTTAATTACCTCTGTAGAATTCTTACCTACTAGTGTACACGGCCCGTCAAAAATATCAGAATTTGATGTTTTTTTAATAACTCTTGCAGATGTGGATGCCAAACAAATATAACCATCCGCGATTAAAATGTTCTTGTACATGCGCACTGGTGAAACTCGTATCACAGATACGGACATTGAGCGTCCTTGTGAGCGTCACAGAGAGACGGAAGAAGCAAACACGAAACAACTATATAAATAAATCAATAAATAAACGCACAAAGGGTATTATTAGATAAAGAATATTAGCCAAGCAGTTCATAAGTAAATTTTCCGAGTCTTTTTCCTCGCAATAAGGAAGAAATTTTTGTGGATTTAGTTAAATTTGATTTCAGCAATTATTTTTGGTTTGAGAAAAAAAATGAGCGGATGCTAGGTTTTTTCCCATCTATAGCATAGTAGACCGGATTTTTCATTGTTTCGTCTCTCTCGGTAGAACATTTATTACACGATAACTAATACTGATATTTAAGGAGACCGGATGGGGGTCCTTTTGGGTCTAAAAATCAAAATTGAGACTTGAGAATTGAGATTTGGGCAAATTTCGAAAACTTTATAGGCTATACCTGTCTATTCAAATGTTTCTAACGTGCTCTGAATACCTCAATGCTTATTTCAATCAGGAAGTTTTTTTTATAAATCTTAAACAAATTATAAAGAAAGAGCATCCGCTCTCCTTAAATGTGTTACACACTAAATGTAAGACAAAATCTGCAAGTTTCATCGAAAATCCCTTAGGGGGATATAACTATTGGATCTACGGGAATTAGCGCTCCCAAGGGGAAAATGTGTTAGGGCTCGAGCTGCGAGTTAGGTAGGCCTTCTTTTTGTTGAAATTAAATGTTTTTTTTTTGCTAAGTTAAGGACCACCTTTTTCGATTCACTGATGTCCTATTTTTCAATACCTACTACTTTCTTCTTCAACTTATATCATGTTTCATAAACTTCTTTCCCAACTTTCTGTTTCTATGCCCCTTCTGCATAGATTCTGCATTCCCTAATATCCATAATAATGTTAAAGTAGGTTAGGGTAAGGGATCAAAACTCTTGCATATAATGTATTTTCAGTAACACACAGCAGGACACAGTAAGTTTACATCACCAAGGATAGCAGTGGAGTGGGCTCCAGCAAAACATGAGAACCATGAGCTCAGTTCTATGAGAACCATGGGCTCAGTTCTATGAGAACCATGAGCTCAGTTCTCAG
>JACJUY010011668.1:18621-40440 GCA_014220935.1 Platorchestia sp. MABIK | reverse complement strand
TAGTCTGGAGGCAGCTTTTCTCAGGTCTTGTGGAGGTCCGCGGCTTGCCGCTGGGATCACCACAAGTAAGTTACAATTTGACGAACAGCATGAGAAGATTCGTGAGAAAAAAAGTCACTAAAGCATAATAAATTCACTTTCACGAGAAACTGTCAAGGCCAAAACATAATCCAAAGCGAATGTGGGAAACAATTAGTGAGGTGGAGTATTAGTAAAGTATGTGTACTTTTGTAACTCGGAAACCGTGTTGTCTTGGGTTGAATGCACTTTGCCTGTAGTCTTCTATTTATGGTCTTTCGAGATAGTTTCTATTCATCTCTCCTACTAGGTACTTTCCCGAACTCCCTCAAAGTTGCTAGAGTAACCCCTATCTTTAAAAATGGTGAAAAAACCTGTGTAAACAATTATCGACCTATCTCCGTACTACCAATTATTAGCAAGGTATTCGAAAAAGTTGTGTATAAAAAAGTGTACTCTTATTTTGAACAAAAATCATTTCTTTACGATAAACAATACGGCTTTCGCTCTAAAAACTCAACAACACAGGCAATATTAAATCATTTACAATTCTTTTATTCTAATATATATGAAGGAAAGCCTGTCTTCTCTGTATTTCTTGACTTTCGAAAAGCATTCGATTTTGTGGACCATAAAATATTACTCTCGAATATACACTGTTATGGCATTCGAGGAGTTGCCCATGACTGGTTCAGATCATACCTAACAAATCGGATGCGATACGTTGTCATCGACGACGCAAAATCAGACCCACAGACAATTAGCCATGGAGTTCCATTAGGATCTGTTCTTGGGCCTCTCTAATTTCTGATTTTTATCAATGACATTATTAAATCTACATCATTCTTCATATTCATACTTTTTGTTGATGACAGAACGCTTTCTGCGGTCCTTCCGAACCAAAATCCCGCTATGATTGCGGAGAGTATAAATAAAGAACTTCATACGGTTTCATTGTGGCTTAAAGCTAATAAAATAAGCCTTAATATCGATAAAACAAAATATATTACATTCTCATACAAGAAAAATGTCTTTCTCCCACGCATTAAAATTTGCGAAGGTGAAATCAAAGAAACCGACTCATGTAAGTTTCTGGGCATCATAACAGATAAACATCTGACCTTCAAAGAGCACATCGCTCATATTAGTTCTAAATAATCCAAATCCATCGAAATCCTAAATTAGGTTAAAAATTTCCTGCCTGAAACAGCTTTCCAAATGCTCTGCCGAACGCTCATTTCTCCATACTTGCAATACGGAGTAGAAGCATGGCACGGAACTGATAAAAATAAAACAAATAAAATTTTTACTGTGCAAAAAAGAGCTATCAGAGCGGTAAAGAACCTAGAATATAATGCTCACACAAATGATTCATTCAAAAATTTACAAATACATGAACTTTCGGATCTCTACAATATCTCCATTTGCAATTTCATTCACAAAACACAAAGAAATGATGGCGACAATAGTCTAAAACAATTATTAACTGCTCAAACTGGTCATCACGACCATTTAACCCGAAATAGAAATAAATTCATGCTTCCCTATCATTCAAAGGCCCGGTCGCAACACAGTATCCTCTTCGTTGGAACTAAAACTTGGAACTCAATGCCTGCGGAGGTCTGTGAAAGTAATTCTTACAAAGTATTCAAAAGACATCTTGAATCTCAATTAATATCAAAATACTAGTCGTGTAAGACCACCTAGTCACATCTTGCCTCCTACATGTCTGGCCCTAATAAAGTGATTTGCCATAGGTAACATAACCGATCTTCAGTCTGCTCTTAATCGTTTGATCGAATATATTGTTAAATATAACCGATTTGACATATATTGTAAAATACAGCATCATATATCGTGTCAATTCTCTCATTGATCAGTCTATTGCGAAACTAGGTTAAGTGATATTGTACACCTTAGAATGATGTGATGGTAGGATGCCCTAGAAGTCGCTGATCTTGTTCGGGCCCACAGGTAGCTATACTCTAGTTTGACCATTGTATTAGACTTGAGAAACATTCTACCTCTGTATCACCTGTGGTAAATAAATTGTTTAAATTGTTTAAAGTTATAATTTTTTCTAAAACTTTTGCCAAAAGTCCCAGTAGCGAAATGTGAAGCGAGGAATCCTAATGCGTGCGAGTAAAGTCACTTTAGTCTTGTCCCGCACTTAGGGTGCGTTCACACCACAAGCGGAGCGGAGCAGAACGGCAATAATAACTGTATATGTTTGGACGCAGAAACGCTTGGCTGTTCACACTGCAAGCGGAGCAGAGCGGAGCGGCGCGCTCAGCGAATTCGTTGGGATATTTTGACGCTCGCTGCGAGCGTTTCTCCCCGGCTCCACCTTTGGATCATCATATCCTACAGGGGTAGAATTGTCGTTTGATCCAAAAAGTATAATGTATAATTAATATTATGTATAACTAATCATAAAACAACTATAACTGATAGTGTAACATATAATATTTTATTTAAATTTTGCCCATGTGGGTTCATTAAGCCTTTGTTTCTTTTTTCTTCTGCTTTCTCTGATTTGTTATTTTATTATTGCTTCAATTTAAAGAGTCTGCTTTTATTTTCCTTATTATGTAGTTCAATTTTTTTGTTTGTTGTGTATTTTATTTTACGATTTTGTGAAAGGAATAATTATGTACGATTTTTTAATGAGGTTTTCATTTTTTCCGTAACATGGGAGGAGAAGGAGGCCGTATGGTGAAGAGGACGCCTCAATTAGTGTCTGATCCAAAATAGGCTGCAAAATATTATGCGCTTGGGTGATTTTTTCCAATACTAACGGAGAACATGTCGGTGTTTTGAGGATTTTTAGGTCAGGAAAAGTCAGTTTTTTCACTAGTCTTTCTCTGTCACAACCCTGAATTTTTTAAAGTAATTATTTTACTTGTACTCACCTTAAAGTCACCACAAGACGTTCCCTCGTTCCTAATAGCCTACGAAAACCTGTAGTCCTATAAAGTGAGACAACCTTTATGTAAAGGCTTTAATTTTGCTGAATCTACTTTGCTATACATGTATCCTCAATAAAAATGTGTGAATTATTGCTGATTAGAAAATTTATCTAATCTCGTTGGAAATTTTTCCTTCTATAAAGGATAGTAGTACACCAAAATAGGCCGGTTTAGTCCGTCAATACTCGAAGAATTGCGATTAATCTCTCCTTAGTGTATCTAAGAGATAGTGGTATTCCCACAGCGATCACTCCTTACGTTGATGAGATGGACCCAGTGTTTCCGTTTCTGTTTTTTTGCTGACGAGCAATAGGAATGCACACACGAAATCTTCAATAGCGACTGATTCTTGTGTAGGTCACTCTGCTCTGCTTACATGTGAACACCTGCTCCGCTCCGCTTGTAGTGTGCACGCACCCTGAAGGGCCGTTTACACTAGGGGACATTTTGGCCGCGAGGCGCGACACGTGTATACGAGGCTCACCACTGAGGCTCATATTTGTGTGTGTATATACTAAGTTCCATACTCGCCACGGTAGTTGCGAGGCTCTTGAGCGTCGCGCCTCACGAATTCGATCAATGCGAATAGAAAACTTCGGATACAACAGGCACATATATGAGCCTCAGTGGTGAGCCTCGTATACACGTGTTGTGCCTCACGATCAAAATGTCCCCTAGTGTAAACGGCCTTTTAGTCCCAACTTTGCGCGTCTTTCCTTGGTTCACGCTCCTGTAGAAGCTAAGCAGACGATAAGTAACATCCTTTGGTAATTATTTTCATTATCAGAAGTCTGAGTATCGCTGCCAGCCTCCAATTTTATTTTATTGACCAGTTCATTACACACGTCACTATATAACTTTTGAACAGTTCTGATCTGATTCGATCTAAGTGCCTTGTCATGGGTCTAGTTGGATCGTATATTGCAATGAAATTAAACGTTACCAAGCATCTTGCTTGAATTTCTTTTATTTTAAATGTGAGCTTAAAGCCATGTACTGAATTGGAGTAAATTCTTCGCCTGGCCTTGATTTTTACTCGTTCGAGCCACTCATCCAGATGATTGTCAATTTCCCTTAGAGCGAAGTTAGGGCTGTATTTAGATAACTCTAATTTGTATTCTCGCCATATGGCTTCGTAAAATTATTTCTTCTTATCTTAATTTGAATAGGATGAACTGTGATAGAAACAACCGATAAAAAGATAGAGTAATGGCACCGGGCACTAGATGTACACGGTGTCTCAAAAATATGTACTCACACTTAAACTGTCACTAACATGCTGCCTTTGTTGAATTACACGTGTATTTAATTCATCACAGTTGATTTCATCAGGAAATCAACTTAGCTTGGAAGAGCATGAGACAAACTTGAAGAAGATGGAACCGTTCAGACCGTCAACAAGAAACGTTCTGGACGACAACGGAGATATCTTTTAGTGAAGATATCTCAAAGACAAAGTTTGTCGCGCCAAATCAAAAACATTTAATGCATTGAAATTGGAAATTGGAAGAGTGTCGCGATATTCCTAATAACCTGCTTCTTGACGTTTGCACCATTCTAATGGCGCAAGCCATTGCAATAGTTCCAATCACACTTTCAAAGTATTTAATTTCTCCATCCTATGCTAAGCCTATAGTGAACAAGACCTCCGTATTGTGGAATCTCTTTATATATTCAAGAATAAACCCTCACTAAAGAACGATTTTAGCGCAACTAAATAATTTGTGACCCCTATTTCCTAACTTGCGGTATACTGGTTGTGTGTATATGTAAATGTGTGTATGCGTGCATGTATGGTTGTATACGACTGTATGTACTGTGTGGTGTCTATGTGCTTGCATGGAAATTTTTCTTTTGTCGTTTTTACTTTGTACTTTCGTTCAGACCTCAAATATCTTATTCATGACTGTAAAAATCATTTTGTTTCTTTCAGCACTGAAGATGGAATAATTTCAGGAATATATGGAACACTGTACGCTCTTTTGCGCGTCTTGTACAGTCATATTTTTATCTACGTCATAGTGAACTTTTTATTGTCACTCCAATTTTACACAAATTATTCACAAATTGAATAAATCAAATTGCTCAGTTTAAATTTTAATTTTGTTGACCGAGTAGAAGTTTTATATAGAGTGATTAACTTTCAATGTGGCTAATTCCTCCTTTTGCCGGCAATGCAACTTTAGATCAGAATGACAAATTAGTGAAATTTCGACCGCTGAAGAACTATTTAGATGAAAAATTTCTAGAGGCTTATCTAATAGACCAGCAATTACATCTGGACGAGTTTACATTTCGGCAAATATCGAAAATGACGGTGGGTGAAAGAAAAGTCTCGCACCAGTGCAATGTTTTTTACTTTTTAAAGCTCAGCTTTAAGTTTACACTGGCAGCACAACTGCCCCTAGCCAGTCGGGGAGAACCAAGCCATGACGGGTTGGTAGCGCAGGACCCCGGCTGACCCACCGGCACACATGAGTAGGAAGGTCGAGATCGGGCTGCAAACAAATAATTTGGTTAACAATGACCACAAGGAAGCTGATGGGTGTGAGCTAGAAGCAAAGATTATTCTATTATAGGTATCGTAAGACTAACAAGAAAGATTTATTTCAAGGATTTTTTACGTATTACGTAATTTAGGAGAATGGCAATATACTAGCAATATTTTAGTAGTTCTTACAATTACAAATGATTCATAAAATAGCAATAAGTCTACAATAGTGCTGTAGAAATAAGGTAGCAATAAGTCTACAATAGTGCCGTAGCAATAAGGTAGCAATAAGTCTACAATAGTGCCGTAGCAATAAGGTAGCAATAAGTCTACAATAGTGCTGTAGCAATAAGGTAGCAATAAGTCTACAATAGTGCTGTAGCAATAAGGTAGCAATAAGTCCACAATAGTGCCGTAGCAATAAGGTGGCAATAAGTCTACAATAGTGCTGTAGCAATAAGGTAGCAATAAGTCTACAGTAGTGCTGTAGCAATAAGGTAGCAATAAGTCTACAATAGTGCCGTAGCAATAAGGTAGCAATAAGTCTACAATAGTGCTGTCGCACTAAGTCTACAATAGTGCTGTACCAATAAGTCTACAATAGTGCTGTAGCAATAAGTCTACAATAGTGCTGTAGCAATAAGTCTACAATAGTGCTGTAGCAATAGGTCTACAATAGTGCTGTCGCACTAAGTCTACAACAGTGCTGTAGCAATAAGTCTACAATAGTGTTCTAGCAATAAGTCTACAATAGTGCTGTACCAATAAGTCTACAATAGTGCTGTACCAATAAGTCTACAATAGTGCTGTAGCAATAAGTCTACAATAGTGCTGTAGCAATAAGTCTACAATAGTGCTGTAGCAATAAGTCTACAATAGTGCTGTAGCAAAAGGTAGCAATAGTGCTGTAGCAATAAGGTAGCAATAAGGTATGGTTTTACATTAGAAATGCGTTACTCCAGCTCAATCGCTTCCCTCTATAGAGACTTAAAGCCCGCACCGACCAACACTAAATTTGTATGGAGGATGGAGTGGGGAACCTACATCGATTATAGGATGGAAGATTCGCTATGAAGGGTCGACCGTACACAGCGCTATATGCCACTGCGACCCACCTCGTTAGCAAACTGGTTTCGTAGCCTCCGCTGCGATGGTCTGCAGGACGTGCACGAGGGCGACATCGATGCCATTGATGCGATTTTGCAGAGGCGGGCACCAGCTCAGGGTAGACCTAGAGGCCAGCAGCCGAGCAACCCCTGCGACACGGCAGCACCGTCTCATCCATCCTCTGCAGAGCGCGAAGCAGTCGCAACGCCCACCGCAGCCGCCAGCCCAAGGAGCCACGGCTTCTTACGCAACCATGGTTATGCTTAAGCCGTGTTGAAAACGTTCAGAAAAGTGGTCAACTGAAGATTGCATTGAGGTTAACTAGAATGTTAACGTGCTGATGGTTGGGCGTGAACTGCAATTTCCTGAGCGGAGAAGCTGGAATTCTACTTCTTTGTGAGCGATCGACAGAAGGTCAGGTCGCAAATGACAATATCACTGTATCGGTCTGACCTTGTTAGCATCCGTTTTAGTGAATAATGGTTATATTGCACAGCAAACATGAATGCAGCAGTGTATCAGGAGCAAGCCCATTCGCTTTGCCTATAAAACATGGTGCTTGAACTTTCATTTAGGTTTTCTGTTAGCTTTTGACGTACGTTAAGAGTCCAGTTGCAATGCCAAGCAACAACAGCATGAAATAATGTTTGGTAAGAGAGGCAGTACTCTCTTATCACTACTCGAATCATTACCAGAACATGTAAAAAGATCCCACTGCGTGTGTATTTCTGTGATAATAATAACAATAAACTCAGTTAACGACAACTCGGCCAGGGACTATTTAGTTGTCGCTTTGGTAGTTTACAGAAGTTCCTTTCTTGTTGGTGCAATTATGATTTCGTGGTAAGATTAGTTAGAGTAACTTAGGGCCGTTAGCTCAAAAACTCGCACCATATCGCATTAAGGGTTACAATTTCAGGAGACACCTGTTCCACCTCCCCCTTCTAACCATTGCGGTTCGTAGATCTGTTCTGGGTACTTATAAATACCATCACTATGAGAAACTGGGTTACAGTCGCCACCGAAAATTGCCTTCGATGAACATTCACAAATAATAGAGACTTGATCCATTGTTTCTGATCATTTTGTTACGTACAATATCCCACCTTAAGAGACAACCCAATGGTGCCTCACCAGTATCTTCCCCACACAGCCACAATCTCTTTCTTTGTAGCCACAATTTCAGCCACTAAGGACTTCGTGGGGGCAACTGCGCCAAGACAAAGCTGCTTAAGCAAAGCCACGTAAATGTTTCACAATTTCTTATTGAATTTAAGGATGGGAGGAGATTATTAAGGGTTTAACTTCATTGATAGTAGCTAGAACCCCAGGTGCATGGGGTTCCATCTACCCGCCCTCACTATGGTCGATCGCTGACCCATGTTGGAACCCCTCTCGTCAGAGAGTTGAGGATATCAGCACAGTGCACTCGGCCACTTGCTCATCAAAGTTCACAGTGAGTGACTTCTAATCAGTTGGAACACTTCCGTCTCGACCTGACCGGAGCCGAGGAGTACCAACTCTTGAATCGAAATTCCAAGGTAGCTTCTGTCACACCCGGACCATCTCCACTTGTCCACTTTCGCCTATACAGATTTCCGAACACATTAATTTCCTTGAAAATTTCCAGCACTCTACGAATGAATCCTCCGTCCCGCAACAAGTTTTCCGCATTAAGATTTTTTCCGGTTCTTGATTTAAGTATTCGGTCTCTTGTTGGCTGCAGCTCAGTACACTCCTCCATGATATGTTTCACAGTTACAATCTCTGTTCCACACCATCAGCATATGAGTCTCTGTCCAAGGGCTTGCGGGTCAAGGAGATAACTGTGAGTTAGGGTTGTATGATTCAGTCACAATCTATTTATGGCAACCTCTTCCCGTCGGTTCAACTTCAAGTCGTTTTTTTTCCACTTTCCGGGGCTGGTTTTTATTGCTCTCAAGTCTCCACGTTCCTGTTGCTATTTCAGGTTCCAAATCTCATATCTTCCCCTGATTACCGGGAACCAGTCGCTGTAGGGAATCAGCAGAAATTCAGCAGGTCTGGTTGCTGCTTCCTTCGCCGCCTTGTCCGCGCGATCATTTTCGACTACGCCCACGTGGGCTGGAACCCAACTGATTGTTATCTTCTTTCCATCCGAAATAATTTGGTGCATCTCAAGCATTATTTTCTTCACAGTTCATTATTTTTAGTATAGCTATCGATCAATTGCATAGAGCTCATTGAGTCGCTGCATATAACAAAGTTCTGGGTTTGCGTTTCCTTGACGATATTTAAAGCGAGCTTGATGGCATGAAATTCGGCGGTTATGACACTTGCCACGACTGGGAGACGCTTCTGATGATATCGCCCATTACAGCCGCTGCTCCAAATCCTGTCGGTGACTGGGATCCATTCGTGTAGGTGATTTCATGTTTTTGGTACCTCACCATGTTATCTCTGTGCATGTGTCTTATGAAGATGGATCTATTTCTTCTTTTTTCATAATAGCCATTGCTGTTTCACTTCTGGTCTCCTCAAGGTCAATGAAAATGACGCAGATGTAAAGCTCGGCTGGACAAGCTGAATTGGAATGTTACACTGAGTTAGAGCCTGACATATTTTCTGGATTACTGGTTCTGAGGGACACTTACGGCTTGTAAAAAACAATTCAAGGTTAGGATTGCAGACACATTAATATGCTGGGTTGAGGAAATGACATTTAAGCTTAAAGAGATTTCGGAGTAGCAGGTTTTTTCTTCGAAGCTCCAATTTTGGTTCGTTACAGATGATTTGGAGGTTGGCTATTGGTGACGTCTTATGCCAGGGCCACATTAGCCTCACGTTCTTTCGTCAAATGAACTCTGGAAGGCCCATTCGCTCATCATTTGATGAATGGATGCTCATCATTTCGTGAAATGGCGTCGGAGGTTTTCAGTCACCAAATGAATTACGAAGAACAAAGATGGCGGACAGTATTGACAAGTTTCACAGCGGTCATGTTGACTATATGTGATGATAGTGGCCATATTTGGCTTGAGATAAATTTATAAAATAGTTTTGAGCTGTTTTGATGGTGGTATCCTTGTGCAAAGCAATGGAATTAGGTGCTAGGTCTTGCAGTTCAGTGAAAAAGCAAGTATCCTGTCATCAAACACACTAAACATTTATTTCCAACAATACTGACACGTTTTACATAAATGATTATGTGGTAAATAAAGAAACTGTTTGGTTTTCAATTTCTTCGCATAGCTCATGAATACTGTTTTCAGAAAGATTTGTTCAAAACTTGTTTTGCTTGTATTTTTATTGCAGTTCCTTTCAGTTTACTAGAACATGTTTATTTACTTTTACTTTTAAAAGCTTCAACACAATTGAGTAGAATTATATGGAATTCTTCATATACAATCAAGTTTGAGGTAATAGTGTTCTATTTTTATTATGCTATTGTTTTGTGGAAGAAAAGTTATCCCTCTAATTTTAATGACTTGATTTGCAGATCCTAGACCAGAAGTTAGTTTTGGATATGCAGTATATAAGTGGTTTGCTTTCTGCATATTCGAATTATGAATAAAAGTGTCAAGATACACGTCTTAGATCTCATTATTTATTTAGGAAAGTCAATGAATAAATATTTCTGGAACCTTTCGACCTCCAGGGTCATTATCAACCTGAAAACAAGTAGAAAAAATTAGTCAAGACTCAAATTTACATCAATCATGAAA
Organism: Platorchestia sp. MABIK; assembly: GCA_014220935.1. NCBI lineage: Eukaryota > Metazoa > Arthropoda > Malacostraca > Amphipoda > Talitridae > Platorchestia > Platorchestia sp. MABIK. Next base: position 30,151 of record JACJUY010011668.1, on the reverse strand, counting down.
GAAGAAAGCAAAAAAAACATGAAAAAACGAAACAAAAATGTTCAGTATTAAAATTACCTTAGTAGCAGAGGAAAGGCAGATTGCACATCATTTGAAACAGGTTTTCTTTCAAATGTGGAGTTTCTTTCTTTCTTCCTAAACTGTTCCTACAATTTGAATTTTGTAGGTGCAACGTTTAGGAATTAGAATGCACCCCAAATGAGCCTTATATAGAGAAAATCGGCCGACTATTGAGGAGCCACGGAAGCCTCACTCCCTGCCCCCCAAGGGGGCGTAAAAAAATTTTAAAGGACATTCAAATGTTGTACTCGTAACGAGCATTAATTTGGTACTAATTTCAAGATTGTATGTCTAATAGTCTAGAAATAACCCTATTTGTCCGGGTAATTCAGAGGTTCTTTCGAAGGGTTCCAGATCGGTACTTAAAAATGGCTAGCCAGTCCGATTTTTCTAAATAAAAAAATGAGCTTATCCGTTCATTTGGACAAAAACCAAATATACTCATGTACGTTACCCGTAAAAATGTAATGGGTTTCTATAGCATTTGATATTGTTATTAGCTATTTTTTTCTTTTATTAAATAGACAACACTTCTCAGGAAAAGAATTGGATTTGAATGTATACGAACTGTAACTCAAAAAAATTGCCATTCAGTGTTCTAGGACCAGATTTTGAAACAATTTACGAATTCTTGGCGACAAAAAATTAAGGTTTCATTCTAATTATGCCTGAAATTAACCATCATATACGTTGTTTTCAAATGCATGGTTTCATTATTAGGCGTATTTACGAATGCTATCAATGAAAATTTCATGTTTTTCTCTTCGATGTTTTTCTCTTCTATGTTTTCTCTTCTATGTTTTCTTAGTGTATTGTATTAATACTAACGCTTCATTTTAATAATCATTTGTACAGTTGATGTGAGTGACAATTAGATTATTGTGGTCGTTCCTCTGATAAATACGTTTTTCACGGCACTGGCAACACAGAGCGTAGCAAGTGGTTCTTCTGCCGGGAGAACTTTGCTATACCGGTCATTGAACCGTCATTCTCATAGCACCCTCTGTAGTGTGTGGACGTGTTATCTCCGCATCTGGGTCTGACTGTGACCAGAAGCAACCCTCCCGAGAATCCTCTCAAGCCTTCCTTCGTTTGACCAGCTCATCCTTGTGACGTTTAATAGTTGTTTCTCAAATTGAGACATAGCACTCATTAACACAAATTCTGGGTGCTGTGTCGTTTGTTTGGGAGAGGACGAGGAAACACTAGTAAAATTCGGGGACTCAGCTTAGTGTTTTATTGTGCGGCCGGCAAGTCACTTCCAGCCAACTTCTGCACGGAACTGGGAATTTTCGGGACAGGGGCACTGGTTTGAGCGAGATGACACCAAGTTAGATGCAACAACCAGGATGGAGTTGCCTGCGAAAGGAAGCTTGAGAAGGTTCTCGGTACGACTGCCTCCAGTCACAGTCAAGCAGCCGCAGTCAGGCTATTATATGCATACTCTAGCATAGAAGGCATATTAATTAGTTAGTTAATTGCAATAGTAACGTACCACAATTTATTTTTGCACCTCAATTGTACAGAACATAATATTCATGGCAAATGGACACCAGGTCGATAATCCCACTAACCTCTAAAATTCCTCCTAGCTCGATGTAACTTTTAATCAAGGTTTAGGCTTAGAAGCAGAAGAGAGAAGCAGGAATTAGGGAAAGTAAAGTAAGAATAGACAGATCGAGTACAGCAGTCGTAGAGGTAGCCAGAACTTAGCCACAACCCTAAAAATAACGGACACACTTGGTCGTCATGAACTGTTTACGCCACCAAGTCAGGAGAGTAACTGTCTAGCGGGTTCCCGCAATTGCCGCGCTGTTGCCAGAAATGTCCTAATTGGTAACTTTCATTTCACACTATATCACACCCCTCCCCCCTTAATTGGAAATCCCCTTAAAATCACATTCTCGATAGTTCCTAGTCAATCCTATAGATCCATTCTCACCACAGGTTTCCGAGCCCGGTTGCACCCACGTCAACCTCGCACATTTCCATGTACGTGTGTTGCAGCGTCCGTGTACGTGAAGTGTACGTCATGTGCACTGACCCAGAGTTTACCTCATTGCCAGAAGTCGTTGTACCGTCTTACTATAATGAGTTACCAGATGTCGCAATGCAGTTCGGTTTTGCATTTAATTACAAAAAAGTGCTAGTCGTGATTTGAAAATGGCAATCCAGAGTGCGAGCTTATTTGCAATATTGAAGGAGTTCAATTGCCGAATAGTTTTGAATTGTAATTAAATATACTAATATGAGCGCATAAAATTTTTCACTAGAATTTTCTTTGTAAAGTAATCGAATTCATTTGGTGTAAAGATACATGAAAGGCAACACACAACACGCTTCAGCCCTAGAATCCTTTATTTAATTGATATTATAAAGCACTTGGTAATTGCTGGAATTTACGACCAATTTATGGTAGAAAGTAAATGAGATTTGCTTTGTTAACAATACATTGTGACATACGAACAGCACATTATGACACACGGTAGAGTCGCAGTAACTGTGCTGTTATTTGGTCTAACTCATTATATCATTTGTGTCGTTTAAGACGCTGTGACTTTTAAGTGTAAAGTGAAATATATATATTCCATTATTAAATGATTAAATGAGTGTTTTACTCCATTATTAAATGATACTCATATGGCAAAGCTATACCATAATAAATGCTCGGACGACACATATGATATAATGAGTTAGACCAAATAACAGCACAGTTACTGCGACTCTACCGTGTGTCATAATGTGCTGTTCGTATGTCACAATGAATTGTTAACAAAGCTAATCTCATTTACTTTCTACCATAAATTGGTCGTATATTCCAGCAATTACCAAGTGCTTTATAATATCAATTAAATAAAGTATTCTAGGGCTGAAGCGTTTTGTAAGTTGCCTTTCATGCTTATTTACACCAAATGAATTCGATTACTTTACAAAGAAAATTTTTGTGAAAAATTTTATGCGCTCATATCAGTATATTTAATTACAATTCAAAACTAATTGGCAATTGAACTCCTTCCATATTGCAAATAAGCTCGCACTCTGCATGGCCATTTTCAAATCACAACTAGCACTTTTTTGTAATTGAATGCATAGCCGAAATGCATAGCGACATCTGGTAACTCATTATAGTAAGACTGTACAACGACTTCTGGCAATGAGGTAAACTCTGGGTCAGTGCACATGACGTACACTTCCAGTACACGGACGCTGCAACACACGTACATGGAAATGTGCGAGGTTGACGTGGGTGCTTCCAGGACGCCGCGATAGAGTAGGTATAGGTATTGCTTCAGTAGAGGACCACAAGGGCGCAGGTCCTCAACTCCCATCTCCATCTCCCGTTGCCTGGTGAGATAAAGGTTATAGGTGTACTAATAGTAACCGCTATAGGGCGAACTAATAGTAACAGTAATAGGGCGTACTAGTAGTAACAGTTATAGGGCGTACTAATAGTAACAGTTATAGGGCGTATTAATAGTAACAGTAATAGGGCGTACTAATAGTAATAGTTATAGGGCGTACTAATAGCAACAGTTATAGGGTGTACTAATAGTAACAACTATAGGGTGTACTAATCGAAACAGTTATATGCTAGCTAGTATAGCTAGATTTATAGGTTTGGCCGAGGCAAGCGTGGGTTACGCTCTAAGTTGCAATACAGCCGACTTTAGCATCACCAGCTAACTAACTGGTAACTGGTAACTAACCTGTAGAACAGTGATTCTTAACCCATGGGTCGCGATCCAAAGTTGGGTCGCCAAGCCATTTCATTGAGTCGCTAAGGGTGTGTCTAATATAAATATAAAAACCCTTTATATGACATTAAAATACTATAATTCTGATAAATAATCGATAATTTTGAACAGTTATGACGACCCTGACTGAAAATTCGATGCATTCCCTAATTAGGATGGTATTCGATGTTGCGTTTCTAACCAGTATTTACAATAATTTGGACTGTCATTGGGTTTTTCTGTTATTTTCAGACTGTTAAGTATCATTATGATGGCTAGTAAGAGACCATACAGCAGCGATTTTCTTAACTTGGGTTTCACATATGTAACTCATCAAGGCGTACTTAAACCACAATGTGTTATTTGTGGAGACGTTTTAAGTAACAAATACTTGAAAAAAAAAATTCAACGACATTTAGAAAACAAACACGGTTGATTGGGCAACAAGGACTGCAGCTTTTTTGAAAGATAAGAACAGCAGCTGAAAAGGCAGCAATTTGATGCTTCTACGAACCCAGCAGTTACTGGCATGCAACAAGCAATACTTGCTTCATTTTTGGTAAGCTGGAAAATTGCATAAGCAAAAAAGCCCCATTCGAAAGGTGAGGAACTGATTAAACCTGATGCATTGGACTTGGTGCGAACAACATTTGGAAATGAGTTTGTTAAAAAATTTGAACGTGTTCCTCATCCAATGACACAGTTAAAAAAGAATTCAGATTTTGTCTTGCGATATTAAAACACAAGTGTTGGGAGCTATGAAAGAAAGTTGACCTTTGAGTCTCCAGCTAGACGAATCAACCGATTTGAATGATGGTGCCCAATTTATAACTTATGTACGTCATCAAAGTCAACACGATTTGGAAGGAGAGTTTTTGTTTTGCCGACCACTGTAAACCACAACAACAGGAAAGGATATTTTCAAGTAAAGAATTCTTTCTTCAGAGAAGAAGCACTTAACTGAAAACAGTCTTGTAGTGTTTGTTGTGATGGTACACCAGCAATGTTAGGAGCTCTTACTGGTTTTACCGCTAGAGTTAAGCAGGAAAGTCCTTCTGTGGTGATTGTTCACTGTCTTCTTCACCGTGAAAATCTTGCGTCTCAGAAGTTATCAAAAGAGTGGCAGAAAATGATCCAGAAGGAGATCCAAATAGTTAATTTCTTCGAAGAAGGGGCTCTGAACTCCAGGATTTTTTTTCAAATGAGTTCTGATTTCATTTTTAAATATTTGCATCTGCTGTACCATTCTGAATTTAGGTGGCTGTCACGAGGAAAGAATCTTCAACGATTGCTTGAATTACGGATCGAAACAGAGACGCTTCTAACTTAAAAGAAACATCACCTGACAGATTTTCAAATTCAAATTGGATGATGTAAGTAGCATACCTTGCAGATATATTTGCTGAGATTAATTCTCTGAATATATCGAAGCAAGGTCGCAATCACACATTGGTTGGGTTTTCTGAATAATTATCGTCATTCAAAGTAAAAATAAAGTTGGGGATAAACAAATTAAAGCAAGAAAAACTACAAGAAATACAGTGCGCTCACCTCCGTAACAAAGCAGTCTGGACCTCGTTTCACCACACACTCCCAGTCCGAATTTTTTCGTCGGCGAAACGGTAATTATGATCGGTTTTCATCGTTTATCGAAGTATTCCGACGGTATATACTGTATATTACTGCTGATCAACGGTAATTTTGGACGCTAAAAATGCCCGTCGACGATGATGACCGTTATTTACCGTCGATTTCGTTAGTTTCTGACTGCCATTCCTACCGTAGAAATACAACGGTAAAACTACGGTTATTTTTCAGACTATACTTCATAATTTGATGAACGGCAATGATAGATAGCCCATGTTTAAGTTTAATCAAGGACAAGTCTGATAAAAGTGTGTTATGTATTACTCGTGGTCAAATGATATTACATGAATTAGTTTACGTAACCTTCACATGGTGTAATATGAGCTTTAGTTATTTTATTGTGAAAGTGAAAACTTTAATTCGAAGCGGAGACATTTCAATTGGATTTTCACAAATAATTTTTCGATATTTATACATTTTAATTTTATACATTTTAATGTGAAGTTCAAATTCTTTAACTGATGCTTCATATGTTTTAAATTTAATTTCAAATGTTTTCATTTTACTTCTTTGTACTTTATGTTAAAAGTGAAACTGTGAAGTTAAAAAATGCAAGATTATAATGGTAGATATTTAAAATATGAACATTCCTACTAAATATCTCATTCATACACTATTATATTTTGATTACAGTAAACCAAATGTATATCAGGCTCTACTCATTTTATAACTCAGGCTTTGAAATATTTCGCGTTTTGAGAGAGTTAGAATACGAGAGTACAATTGTTTATCACGTTCGTATTTGTAACAATCCTAAACCTTAATGACCTATTTTCTAATAAAATAATTTTACGTGAAGTGATTAAAAACAAACATATCAAAAAAATTCAAAGCACACCTTTATAAATTCACATCATTTAATAATTAAATATTTTAAAATTAGTTGATCAACATAGAAAAATTATTGAAACCTTCGTGATTTTCAACTTGCATTTGAGCTTAAACGTAATGTCAAGGGATCACATTGCTCGCTGTTGTTCATTGCGGTGGTCCAAGTTAGAGCGTTGGTACTGTTTACTGTTTAGATTGCTTCAAAGTATTAAGGTCTAAACATTGAAATTGTTTCATAGCTAATAATATGTGGACCAAGATCTAATTTTCTTAATGTTGGTATTTTAAATTATTTTGATGTGTTTTACTGGTAACGTGAGATTTCAAAATTGTTCCCTGTGCATTTACAAAAAAAATTGCTTTTATATGTGCGTTTGTGTAAACACATCAAAGTTACCATTCAAGTTACTATACTCATTGGATCATACAATTTTCATAATGTTGGTATAATAATGATTTGGATTAGTGTGAGTGTAAATGTAAATTTTCAAAGTGACTTTCCTTCTGGTGGAAAGTATAACCTTGTGTAATCACTACAGGAAATTCCTTTCTAGTAATATATTTGTTTGTGTAAATTATTTGTACATGCATATTAGTACTATATTTTTAGACATAAAAAGGTATTACAGATAAAGCATCAAAGAGAGCAGTTTCCAACTGCATAAAATAGTCAAAAATGATGAAGTTGGTAAGATCTTGTTGTAACACTTGTGTTGACAATACAAATTCTATTCTGCGTCACCTCAGCTGTGTTTTTAGAGATGAGGTGTGGTATATTTCTGAATCAAACTTTTAATGGACACTAGCTATGTCTTTTGGGAAAAATTAAATTTTAAATTTTATCACACCCACTCCAACTTATTTGTTCTGATAGTTACTTTCTGATATGCATTGCAAACATGCCACTACCTATATACAATGTCTTTGCAGACGCTCAAGTTATGTTCTGGATAGCTTGTGCAATAGAAGCATTAGAGGAATGTCATGAGCATTATTAATTCTGAAGATTGTTCTTAATCTAGTAACAAATTTAAATTAGTTTGTCATAACTTTCAACTTTACCAAATCACTCCAGTTCATCATGTGTCAAAGTGGTAATAAATTCACTCAACATATTTTTATGAAACCGTGTCAATTGTTTAAAAATTCTCTAACTCCATAGTCTACAAAAAGCGACGTTTCGATGTACGAACATCATGTTCTTGCTAAAATTGTTCAGAATTTTTTTTCAGTCATATTGATAAAATGCAAATCTAATACTCAATGCTACATCAAGCAAAGTTATAATGTTGGAAAAACCGCACAAAAAAATGACTAGAAACTAAATTTGCACCACAGCAATATGTACTACTGTAGTAAGATTAGGTAACAGTATTAACATATTTTTATTATTACACCTAGCGCAATACTGTTACCTACACCTTATTTTACTTTTAAAAAGCTCAAGTTCAATTTAAAAAACTTCAGGTATAATTCCAACAGATCAAGTTAAATTTTAAAATTTTCAAGTATATTTTAAAACAGATCAAGTTGAATTTTGAAAAGCTTATGTTTCTAAAATTGTTTGCCTATACCTATGTACTTGACCTTTTATAAATCAAACTTGAGCATTTTAAAATTAAACTTGAACCTTTTTGAAGTAAACTTGACTTTTTTAAAAATGAATTTGACCTTTTTAAAATTGAACTTGACCTTTTTGAAATTGAACTTAACCTGTTTTAAATTGAACTTGACCTTTTTCACATTGAACTTGACCTTTTTCACATTGAACTTGAGCTTTTCACATTGAACTTGACATTTTTCACATTGAACTTGAGCTTTTTCATATTGAACTTGAACTTTTTCAAATTGAACTTGGGGTTTTTCAAATTGAACTTGAGGTTTTTCAAATTGAACATGAGCTCTTTCAAATTGAACTTGAGGTTTTCAAATTGAACTTGAGCTTTTTCAAATTGAACTTGAGGTTTTTCAAATTGAACTTGAGATTTTTCAAATTGAACTTGAGCTTTTTCAAATTGAACTTGAGGTTTTTCAAATTGAACTTGAGCTTTTTCAAATTGAACTTGAGCTTTTTCAAATTGAACTTGAGCTTTTTCAAATTGAACTTGAGGTTTTTCATATTGAACTTGAGGTTTTTCAAATTGAACTTGAGATTTTTCAAATTGAACTTGAGCTTTTTCATATTGAACTTGAGCTTTTTCAAATTGAACTTAAGGTTTTCAAATTGAACTTGAGGTTTTCAAATTGAACTTGAGGTTTTCAAAATGAACTTGAGGTTTTCAAATTGAACTTGAGGTTTTCAAATTGAACTTGAGGTTTTCACATATAACTTGAGGTTTTCTAAATTGAACTTGAGGTTTTCTAAATTGAACTTGAGGTTTTCTAAATTGAACTTGAGGTTTTTTAAATTGAACTTGAGGTTTTTTAAATTGAACTTGAGGTTTTTTAAATTGAACTTCTGGTTTTTTAAATTGACCTTGAGGTTTTTCAAATTGAACCTGAGTTTTTTTAAATTAAACTTGAGGTTTATTAAATTGAACTTGAGGTTTATTAAATTGAACTTGAGGTTTATTAAATTGAACTTGAGGTTTATTAAATTGAACTTGAGGTTTATTAAATTGAACTTGAGGTTTATTAAATTGAACTTGAGGTCTATTAAATTGAACTTGAGGTCTATTAAAGTGAACTTGAGGTCTATTAAATTGAACTTGAGGTTTATTAAATTGAACTTGAGGTTTATTAAATTGAACTTGAGGTGTATTAAATTGAACTTGAGGTGTATTAAATTGAACTTGAGGTTTATCAAATTGAACTTGAGGTTTATTAAATTGAACTTGAGGTTTATTAAATTGAACTTGAGGTTTATTAAATTGAACTTGAGGTGTATTAAATTGAACTTGAGGTCTATTAAATTGAACTTGAGGTCTATTAAATTGAACTTGAGGTGTATTAAATTGAACTTGAGGCTTATTAAATTGAACTTGAGGTCTATTAAATTGAACTTGAGGGCTATTAAATTGAACTTGAGGTTTATTAAATTGAACTTGAGGTTTATTAAATTGAACTTGAGGTTTATTAAATTAAACTTGGGGTTTATTAAATTGAACTTGAGGATTATTAAGGGCCCTGACAGACGAGCGGGTTGGCCGCCGCGGGTGCAAAGCGGGTTAGCCGCTGCGGAACCGATTTTGAAAGAGTTTGTAAGGATTTATATGTAAAACGCTGGCTCTTACATATAAATCAGCGTTTTACATATAAATCAATATCAACTCTTTCAAAATCGGTTCTGCAGCGGCTAACCCGCTTTGCACCCGCGGCGGCCAACCCGCTCGTCTGTCAGGGCCCTAAATTGAACTTGAGGTTTTTTAAAATTTAATGTGATCTTATTTATATCAAACCTGAGATTTGTTAGATAAAAATTGAGTTTTTTAAATTAAAGGTAAAAAGATGTAGTCATACCAGTACTTATTGCTGTGGTACAAATTTTGCTTCTAATCATTTTCTAGTGCTGTCATTTTCTAAATTATCTCTGTCTGATTTGAGTGTTAGATTTGTATTTGAGTGTTAGATTTGCATTTTATCTCTGTGACTGAAAATTTTCTATAAATATTTTCAGCCTGAGGATGATGTTTGTACATCAAACCATTGCTTTTCATAGATTACAGAGTTAATGAATTTTTCAGCTATTGACAGTGGATCAATAAAAATATGTTCAGTGAATTTTTTTAATACTATTCTTACCGTAATGTTCTGGAAAGATTTTGTAACGTTGAGAAGTTGGAAAAGAAATAATCTAGTTTTTCACCCTCGCCCTGATGTACTTGGTACGGTCTCCAAACCTTGTGTTAATGATTGATTAATTTCAGAATCATCCAATAATGCAAATGAAGGGAACAGCTCTTAGTTCCCTTTAATTCTTAGTCACTTCCTGATAAACGCTTAGACTTGTTCAGTAAATCGGTTTCATTTAACAGTCAAAATTCAATATGTGATACTCCTATTGAAAACAGCCTAGAGTCAATCAATAAAACTTTGGAAATTCAGTGAGTGAAATCCATCCAGATTTGGTTGAGTCTGAAGCTCAAGACGAAAGTTCTTTTCATGCAATTCCTACAATGAAGCCTTTGCTGAAGCCTCAAGTAAACTAAGACCTGTCATGATGAAATGTGAAGTATTTAACTCTTTTGATTCAGCATCAATGCCTTATGCTGCTTTTTGGACATTTCTTTCATTCCCATAACAGGGTGTCTACTAGGTAGCAAAGTAGTGAAAAGTAGAAAAATGTGAAAAGCAGCAAAAAAGAAATTGAGGAGTAGTGAAATTTACCTCAGACTTTACCGGGCAGGGTTGTAAAAAATTATGAAGTTGGATAAATCACTGAAAATTGTGAGTAAAGTAAATATGTATATAGAGTTTGAAGATTTCCAAAAATTCATTTCTCCCAGAATCAGATATTTGCTGCAGTTTTTGAGAAATATTCCTGTTAGGGGATTGGACAATTCCCCGGTGTCTACTAGTTTCCAGCGAGTTTAGTTTTTTCACATGATGAGCTGTTGCTCTCATTGTTGAAAGATGTTAAGACAGGGTCTTTGGCAAGCATTTGTTGGGGTCCGTTTAGGAGTGGGTACATAAAAAATTTTGGTCATCTTTGCAATTATGCGTTGGATGCTTCACATAGTAATAAGATTTTAATTTAGTACTGTATGTTTTAATCACCTTGAAATTGTTTTGAACCCATGTTATTGTGTGTATTAATGACTCAAACTGCTCGTTAAAGGATGATTTCTTACATCCTGAACATTTGGACAACATTCATTATGTAAAAATTAGGAAGTCATTTTTTTGCTGTTGAAGGTGGTAAAAAGAATTAAACTTTGAAAATGAAATATCAGGAGACACCCTGCAAAATGTTTGTTTGAATTGTTATGAGGTTTCTGTGGAAATGTAAAATTTCAAAATGAATTTCCTTCTAATGAGGAACATGTAACACTGTACATTTATAACCGGAAATTACTTTCTAGGAATATTGTGTGTGGAATAAATTTGGAAATTCTAATTTTGTTTATGAATAAGGATAGACATAAAAACTCATACAGAAATGACATCAAAGATACCAGTTTCCAACTGCATTCAGTAGGCAACAAGGAAAAAGTTATTGAAATATACTGTGAAAATGTTAAGTTGGTCAGTGATTGCACGCATAGAACTTTTCATTACCAGAGTGAATAACACATATTATGCTGTGATGGCTCTCTTTG
>JACJUY010011668.1:0-18190 GCA_014220935.1 Platorchestia sp. MABIK | reverse complement strand
CTACTACGTCTTCCTCAACTTTTATCTTGTTGCATGAACGTCTTTCTCAACTTATTGTTTCCATGTCCCTTCTGCATAGATTCCGAGTTCCCTTATCTCCATCCTAAATGGTGCCTCCCTCCTTCCTCTCATCAAAACACTCTTTTTAGCGGTTGGGGAGGCTCAAACTAGCATGTTATCTAATTAATATCTTACATAGCATTCCGTTATAGTAATGCCCCTCCGGAGGATACGAATATTGTATCTATGGGAATTAGCTCTCCCAGGGGGAAAATGCGAGGGCCCGAGCTGAGAGCTAGTTAGGTCTTCTGTTTGTTGAACTATAATGCTTTTGTTTTGTTAAAGACCTTCTTTTTTCGGTTCACTGCTGTCCTGTTTTCAGCACCTCCTACTTTCTTCTTGAACTTCGATTTTTTTTCATGAACTTCTTACTCAACTAATTGTTTCTATGCCCCTTGTGCATAAATTCCGCGTTCCCTTAACTCCATACTAAATGGTGCCTCCCTCCTTCCTTTCTTTGGATTGCATTTATTTTGCTGCGCATAGGAAGGCTTAAACTAACTGATAATTAACTTTCGTTATAGTAATGCAAAAAAGGGATTTATTGATGCAAATTTGTTATAACAAATACTGGCAGATCGGTTGCAACGTTTGAAAACATATTAGCGTTGCAGTGGGTAAAATCGATTATTTAATGCTGTTGTGAATAATCTGTTTTTTTTTGTTCAAGAATTGATTATTCTTCAATATATTTGAGCATTGCATGGACGTCAGTTCTCAATGTTACGTTTTAATATCAGTCTGTTTTATCCGCACGACATCATTTGATTCAAATTCAACAATCCAAATAGGTCCAATGTTTCCTATAAAAATAAATTATCAATAACCTCAATGCACAACTGTTCAATAGGGTACCGGTATCAAGTGTTGTATTCAGAGTTAGGTTAATCGACTTATTCTCTGATCGCAGCCAAAGCCATAAGGGCCAAATGTTTGTGATCACAAGTAGAGCTTGTCTGGCTTGCTCCGAACAAAGTGGTAGTTGGAACACAGTCATTCTGCAAATGGTATTTTATTTTATTTTGTTATCATTTGCACAGTTTATGTTTACTAATGTATTCCAATTTATCAGATGCTTTAGCGGCAGACGGGTGTGTAACGATAAGAAACTAAAGGCGTCAACCATCCAAGAGGTCCTGCGTCGTTGCAACGATTGGGCTGGCTCAGAGACGATGGATTGAATCAGAAAAGTCGCCGGCGGAAACCAGTACACTTCCTCACAGTTTACTTGCTTCTTCATCGCTTTCTTTGACCGCCTCTCAGTCGCCTTGCTTGCTAGCTCCGTCGACATCAGGTTATGATAATCCTCCCTTCAGCGGGGTTTAGACGGAGGGTGCTTTCCCCGGGACAACGCCCTTTCTCCCTCCCGTCTCTTCAAAAAAACCCTAAACCCTAGATCTAATGCCTCCCACCCAAGGAGGTTTAATGGGGTGGAGGCGGCATCGCTATCTTTCGCCAGTCAAGCGAGTGAAGCCACTTCTGCCGTCCCAAGCCCCGCCCACTCGGTACCCCATACGTGGAGGTGGTGTTGCAGTGGAGGTGTAGCACCACCTCTATCACCAGCGGCTGAAGACTGCGCTGTGAAATGGCACACTTGCGCTACGCTGTGCTATACGTGTTTTTCTTAGGCATATATTTCAATTGCGTCCTCGATGAATGATAAAGAAAAACAACTTTTGCAATGAAACTTTTACTTAGCACTTACATCCAGTTATGTAAAGAAATGAATAATTATACAAGCTCCACATACCTGATTTTTTCTTCGTGTTCTAAGTTAGTAAAGAACATATTTACAATCATACAGTAATTTCATTTTGTTTACAGAGCAAATTTTATAGAATTTAGGTATTAAATCTACACACCTGAAAATAAAGTTAATTTATTTGAGATCTGACGGCCACTTTTTTCTGTTTATGAATGGTTTCGTTAAATAGTTTAGTAGAGTGATGACATCTTAAAGTAATATATTCAGATACTACACATTTCATTAATAAATAAACATGATTATGTAGAGGATCAACTTCGAAACAGTGGTTGTCAAGTGAAGTGAACAGTTGTCGCAAATCCAGCCTTGCTCCTTACTAAAGTCCCGTGCAAGACAGCTCATATCTTGCTTAATTAGGGACTGGGTCTTCATTCATATCAAAACTGGCCTAAAAAGTAAGAAACGCTAACTATTTATGACAAGCGGGGCAATGGTGGGAGTGCTTCACTTTCCTGGCGACATTAATAACTTTGGACATGCATTAAATGTTCGTTTGTCTTTACGAGCGAATACGAAGCCTCAGCTACGGATCCGAGCGAAGGTGAGGAGGGTGCCTTCGCGGGCTTCTTCCTCAGATGAAGANTGGTTTTTCTCTCAGCTGGACAACGTTATACATCACTGGTTTGCTTCTGCAGTTTAGAAAAACTATTTTAATTAAACATGAATTTTACTGAATGATTTTGTAGTTTTGAAATAAGATAAGATTTTGAAATAAGGAATGACTATGGGTAAGAATGCCTGGTTTGTGATGGATGTTGTTTAGGTAGAGGTGTATTTTTAGGTTAATGTGAGAGATTGTTGAGTGGGTGCATGGGATGAAGATGGGAAAAAGTTGGAGTTTGAATACAGTGAAAGTATTGCATATGTAATAGTGAAGATGAAAGATTGAGAGCCTGAAAACAGAGTTTCTTAGGTTAGAGGGTAGAAGAAGAGATGAAAAATAAGCAAAGAGGTGGAAGGTAATAGAAAGATACAAAACATTAGAATCAATACATGTTGAGGCAAATGACTGGTGGCAGAAATGATGCTCATGCTAGGAATAGAGTGAAACCTAGTTGACTATATATTACATAGTTTACTGTGAGGTTAGAAAATATGTAAGATAAATTATTGTAAATGAAGATCATTTTGATGGGGAGTCAGATCACCATATGAAAGTTGTCAACTGGTACTGGGATATGAAGAATTTGGTACAGACGAGTAATGTGAAAGATTGAAATTCATCAATCTTGCAAGAGTTCAATTTCAAATTGAAATGATGTTAATGGAATAGATAAGTATGGAAGTTTAAGGAATATGAACAATGAAATATCACAAAGCGTTGAATGTTACAGTCCAAAGCATACAAAAAATGAAATGTAGAAATAATTCAACAAGAATAATATGCTCCATTGTATGTTATTTTTTCTGAAGTTTTCTTTTTACGAATTGATCATACGCACAGCAATCTTTAGTTTCAACTGAACTATTACTTTCAGATCGACATGCTCAAGCCATTCGTTGGGGTGAACACCGGAAACACCATGCGCCGCATTCTCAAAAGAGCGATGTCCCAAGACCTTGCTGTCAAGTTCAGCTATACTGGGCTTGGGAAAAACCGGCGGTGAGATAAACAAGAATTCAGAGTACACCCATTCTGCGTCCGAATCATGGGTCAGTGGACTTTATATTTCGTGAATTCATTCAATATTTAAGAAATTATGTCATTAGTAATTATGAAATTCATCAACTTTTCAAAGTTATTCATTTTAATGCATTTCATCACCACTTCTTAGCTATTCTGATGCCATATACCGACACTTATCTGGCACCCAAATTATTAAGTGCGTGTGCTTAGCATGTACATGCACAGAGTTTGAGAATTCACAACGATAATTTTTTCATGCAGTCTAATCATGCCCTCAAGTTTTTTCATTTGACTGTTGAGGTTTTTGAATCCTACAGATAGGGTTTCGTCTCAGTTGACCAAGATTCCACTTTGAACCTAGGTGGCTGGAAACCCTCTCTGTGCACATCACGTAAATGTTTTATCTCTTTGCATTTCTCCTTCATATTCCCAACTGATGTTATGTGTTGAAAAATTCAAATAATGGTAAAAATTTTCGACAACTGTTCCTCGTAGTAAAATCTACCGTGACATAGCCTTTAAAACGATCTGTCATCATAAAAATGTTTATCTTCCTATTGAATTTGACAGTGGTAAATTATGAAAATCACCCCTCACCGGGATACAGCTATTGTATCTCAGGGGAAATGAGCGCTCCCAGGGGGACAATGTACGGGCCTGAGCTGACGGTTAGGTAGGCCTTCTTTTTTTGTTGAAATAGTGTAGTTTTGTAATGTTGAAGACCGTCTTTTTCGGTTCATACTGTCATTTTCTAATAACCTACCACTTTCTTCTTGAACTTTAATCCTATTTAAACTTCTTTCCCCTCTTGCTGTTTCTATGCTCATGATGTCCTGTTAATTGACAACACACTCGTAGTACCACGCAAGAATGCCCATGTAAGAACACACATTGTGCATAGATTCCTTATGTATGTGTTTTTACAAGATAGTCCCTTCATTATTTCTCTCTTTAGAACGCCCTTTTGCTGGTTAAGGAGGCCTAAACTTACTTATTTTAGAATAATAACCAATATTTTGATTGCACTGTTTAATATTATGCTATGGCTAGACGTTTATTTTCTAGATGGTGCTTCCGAATTGGGACAGAAGGCAAGTAGAGCTGAGCTAGTGCAAAGTATACAAGCTGCCCTGCGCGGAGCCCGAGACTGGCATGGGAAGCGAAGATCCACTTTGCTGGAGGTTACCTCAGGTATTGAAGATGCTTCTCAGTTGGATGTCTTGGCAACAAGCATCCGAAGCAAGGACGAAGAACGCTTGTGGGGCCCTGAAGAACTTGATGAAGAACAATGGGTTTAAGTTGATGAAAAAGGGAGACTACCATATTTTTGGTGTTCTTGTGGACTCTTTAAAGGGTTTATTTATTTATGATCATGTTCGCATACATGACGGCTTTAAACCATTTGTAGTCACGATCTCCGTATTAAGTATACTGTGATTAAAAATATTTATGTTCAAATTTTAGAAATATTGCACTTCCATAACTTCTCGCCTACTCTCAATAAAATGAATAACCATTATTTACCCTCAGGGGTGAACAACCATTATATCTATAGAAATTAGCACTCCAAGGGGGAAAATGTGAGGGCCCGAGCTGAGAGTTTGGTAGGCCGTCTTTTAGTTGAAATCATATGTTTTTTTTGTAATATTAAAGACCACCTTTTTTCGGGTCACTGCTTTCAGCTACTACTTTCTTTTTCAACTTTTAATTTGTTTCATGAACTTGTTTCTCAACTCACTTTCTCTATGCCCCTTCTGCATAGATTCTGCTTTACCTTATCTCTATACTAAATGATGCCTTCCTCCTTCCTCTCTTCGAAACTCCTTTTTTTTAGCGGTTAGGTAGGCTTAAACTGACATCTAATCTGATATATTTACCATCATTTTACTCTCAAGGTAATCAAATATCGGGGTCCTTAATTATTGGAGCGACTGATGTACTCATTCAGTTTTGCAGTCTTTTCGTTTTCGGAGCATGTACGGTACTTGGTACGTTCATCGATAGTTTTTGAGTTTTCCATTGGAGTCATTTCTTGAATAGGCGTTGTTTTGGTCGTCGAGTTTTATTTTTCGTAAAGGATGCAAACTTTTTCGCTTTTTTAGCTAAGAGATGGGCATTGACTCTATAGGATGCATTGTTTTTTGTTGGGTACAATGTGCTGCATTGTATTCATGCATTTTCTCTTTTATCTTTATCGATTATCTCTGCTTTAATACTAATGTTTTGTGTACCGTGACAAAAAAAAATTTATATTCAAATGTTAGAAGTATTTAACTTACATGAATACTCACCGCCTCTCATAAAAGTATTAACCATTATATCCTCTCACAACCATTGTATTTATAGGAATAAGCATTCTCAGGGGGAAAATGTGAGAGCCCGAGCTGAGAGTTAGGTAGGCCGTCTTTTTGTTGAAATCATTTTTTTGTTTGTTTGTTTCTTTAACTTTATTTCTCAACTTACTGTTTTTATGTCCCTTCTGCATAGTTTCTGCTTTTTTTTAATCTCTATAATAAATGGTTCCTTTCTCCTTCCTCTCTTCGAAACTCACTTTTTAGCGGTTAGGTAGGCTCAAACTAACATCTAATGTGATATTTTTACCATCATTTTGCTCTCAAGTTAATCAAATATCGGGGTCCTAAATTATCGGAGCGACTGATGCACTCATTCAGTTTTTGCAGTATCTTCGTTTCCGGAGCATGTACGGTACTTAAGTTCATCGTTAGTTTTTAAGTTTTCCATTGGTGTCATTTCTTGTATAGTTGGTGTTTTTGGTTTTCTAGGTTTATTTTTAGTTAAGGATGCTAACGTCTTCGCTTTTTTCGCCTGTGAGATCGGCATTGCCTTTTTAGGATACATTTTTTTTGTTGAGTATAATGTGCAGCATTTTATCCATGCGTTTTCTTCTCCTATTTAGTAAAGATCGGTAAAGATTTACTTTAGAAGACCTTCGTTGATTAGTGCAGTTTGTTGAAGATTAATGAAATTTTTCGCTCATGGTCTGTTGAAAATCTGGAGCTTTTCTTCGAATTCTTTTTGGCAAACATTATTTAACGTAAATAACTCCCATGGTAATTTTATTAAAACGTCACTAAAATTTAATTTAAATGAAGGGCGCAACCATTCGATGTACTGTACAATAAAGTTTTCTTCTTTCATGCACCGAAGAATAAGCAACCTCTGCAGTCTTTGCCATAGCATCAGGGTCGTTGCCTACCAGCCTTCCACCGCACTTGACCTGTGATACTTCTCTTCGTTAATTAAGCCTGCAGCATCTGATTCACTCCTGAGTGTGACCGGTGTCGTGGCCTCAGTCTTCTGCTCTTCATTGCTTCTACATCGAGAGGGCCCTGACGAAGCCATGATCGGCTAGACTTCTCTGCCGGCCTACTGCCTCCCTGCGCTTCGCTTCTGCTTCGCCACTCGAGTTCGGCTGCTTAACTGATGTGAGTCACCGTAATGGTTAGCGCCAAATTTTTACGTAGTGACGTCAGTAGCAGTTCCTAAGAACCTGCCTTACTTACCTTAAATAAATTGGGAGATTAATTGTGTAACGTTGCCGTAAATCAATTCTTGTTTTACTATAATAAGGAAATTGTTTCAGCAAATTTCTAATCATTACATTTCGTGTTCTAGGTTTAGAGCACTGAAATTCATGTCTTTATGTTCAATTCCTAGAGTTAATGTGGGATTTAGCATATTTACCGCAGACTTGAATCAGTCTGCTAACAGCTAATCCTAGCAATTAATTAATTACTACTTAAGCTGAATTCTCTAGCTCTGCAATATTTTCTGTAAGACTAGGCTTTCACCCAATACCTAATTCTCACGTCGCTATTCTTCAATTACTTACGTGGTCTTCCTGACTCGTTAAATTTTGCGGCGTGACAATAATTTATATTGAATCGACCTTTTAATTCATAAATTTTTGAGCAGTCGTTATAGACTCCACATTTTCTTTTTACTAAAAATTTGTTCTCCCGCGACAGTGATCGTGGCACGGTGCTGGAGGGGCGCTATGGGCGTGCTGGTGTCCCAGCTCTCCCGTCTTCCAGCCCATTCGCGGGATGGAAAACCCAGTCATTCATTAGTTTATTTATTCAATGAAATAAATTAACCTCAAGTTCTGGACTCTTTCCTATCCCTGCGTCAGTGCCATGCTTCGTTTTCGTCATGGTCAATGAAGATCTTTGCAGAAATTCGATGCTAATCGGCACTTCAAAAGCGGGCATAGACTGCACTAATTCTGCACTAAATCCGCGCTGAATGCAGATACTCCTGCGAAGATCTGCAATGATCTGCAAAGAATAAATACAATAATCTTCTCCGATCGGCGAAGACATTTCTTATTGGGTTGTAGCTCATAAAATTTTTGGAATTTACCCACACCCCCCTTCCCCCCCATGGAAATTTTTTTTACAATTTCAATTTATCAGCTAATATTGTACATAGAGACAAAGGTTTATTTCTTTGTTCGATAAACAATGAAAATTTTAATTATTTTGAATTGCAGTTTTTTGTTTAACCTCCAAAAAATTACAACTATTTGAATATTAAATACATGATTATTCTACTTCTATGGACAATGAAAAAATTTCTAATCCACTTTTTAAAAAAAGTTTAGCTAGCTTTTATAGGACTCACCTTGATCTCCTCGATGCATAAAAGATATCCTCAATAGCTTCAAAACTGTAAGCGAAATTGGCTGTCAAAGTCTATAACCCACATTTTGAGAAAATGTAGGTTAAAGTTACCGAACACCGTAGCGCAGAGTATACACTGTTTCACTTATATAATTTAATTTTTTTCGTCAGGACTTACAAACTAATACACCACTAATAAGTCTAAAACATTTCAGATGAGTTTTCCATAGTTGTAATAAGTCACTATCACTAATAAGTCACTAATACTTGCTGCAAACTGCGAAGGGCCCCGAACGGTTTTTCCCAATGGAATATTCAAGAATAAAAAATAAATCCTTCCGTAGTACAATTAGCTTTGAGGTATTCACAGCATGTTTATAACATTCGAATAAACATTTATAGCTCAAAGTTTTTGTAATTTACCCACACCACCTTCTTCCCCCCCTTTACCCCCTAAAGCTATATAAAGCATAAAGCAGTGCTGACTCTCCTAGCAGAATACTTGAAAGATCTACAGAACCACTTTCATGCGGAGTGCTTAAATAACAACATGTTATCATTCATACAAAAAAACTTTGGCCTTCCCACGGTTCAATCCTTGGACTGCTTCAATTTTCTATTTTCATTAATTATATCCCCACCATGATGTTAAACACAATAATCTCAATGTGAGCTGATGAGGTCCAAATTGCCATGACAAGTTCGGTAGAATATTTTCAAGAAACTCAAGTTAACGATGAACGCTTTCTGAACAGCCTGAAATTGTGGTATGACCAAAAAGGCTATAAACTCAATGCAAGGAAAACACAATGCAAAATTTTTAGATCAGAGAATGCGATCAGAAAATCCCCAAAATTTACGCTAACGTTTGGAGACCATAAAATCGAGCCAGTGGACGAAGTGAAAAACCTTGGTGTTTGGTTTGTCCAAATAGGACTTTCAAACCAGAGGTAGAAACAATATGCTCACAATTAGCGGAACCTTAATGTTTTTTCATCGCATTAAGAACGCACTTGACAAAAAATCTACATTATTGCCGATTCATTCTTTAGCATTATCGCGTTTGGACCATTGCAGTCTAATCTGGGGAGTCATAGTTCAATATCTACAAAAATACGCAAAAATGTTTGAACTTCACACCAAAGTGGTATGCAAAAGTAATTTCAGGAAACGCGATCATGCAACCCTTCTTGTAAGGAAACTTAGCTGGACCAAGACAGATTCCAGACAGATACCACACAGATTCCTGAATCATAAAGTTCGACCAGTATTTTTATCTCTCAACCTCTCTCAGAGTAATGCAGACGTTGTAAAATTGCTTCCAAATAATATTCCGAGCATAAAACCAAACAGGAGGAATGATGTCTTAGTCAGTGACAGTTCATCTGACATGGGGCAAAAAGCTCCCTCTGTTTCTGGAGCAATTTTGTGGAACAAGCTTCCCCAGCACATAAAACACTCTCATACTGTAAAAGAATTTAAAGAAAACGAGTCACGCCATTTCGCATCTCTGTTGTAGTGAATAACGTACTGCACCATTTCATTGTAAATTCAAGCTAACTGATCAACAGCTTGTCTTAAATCTGATCACGGCTACTGCCAGTCAGAAATGTATCGTCTGACCGACGATAATTTACATCTGAATTTACCGGTAATTATCATCTTCTTCTTCCTATGAACCGACGACATTTCGTCGATATATCGTCGGAATTAGTGTCACGAATGTCGCATCTTATCATCTGATTAACGGTAAATTACCGGTTTTTTACCGAAAAGTTTGGACGGTGACCGACGATATTAACCAGTTAATTACCGGTAGTTAAACGGTTATTATAGTCGGTCTTTGTTCAAAACTTACGATAATTACTGGTGATTTAACGTTAAAAATGGCCCTCTAACCACTATAATCCGGGATACTCATAAGCAATGCAACATTTTTTTCGAAAAATTGCGAATTGCTTAAAAAAACAATAAGCCACATCTCGTGAAACGCATCTGTCCAATTACCGTGAATTTGAAGACTACACAAAAGTTCACGAAATTACTTTTTTAAATTCAACAAATTTGTTTATTACTGTATATATTTCATCAAGTTTCTTACAAATTGCAATAATTGAACAGATTAGTATTACAGGGTGAGGCCAATTATTGTAACAAGTTACAATGCATTATTAGAAAAAATAGCTGTGATGCAGATGAATGCTACAGTAAAGGGGCTCAAATTGTCATCTTAATCGTAGAACACGAGACTATTACGATACGTCTCACAGTACAATATAAAGTCATTTCAAATCACCACTGATTTATAAATAGGTTAAAACATTACAGATGTTCAATAAATATATTTATTTCAATTCAATAGCCGACTATTGAAATAAATCCGATTAATTGAAATTATTAATACGACTATTGAGATAAATTCTTACAAAATATCTTCGGCACGCAAAGAATTCCATCCCAGGTTGTTTGTAAGACTCATTACTGCTAACACTACGTATACAACATTCATCTAAAATTAACTACCACCACAAAAGGACTCATCAAGCAACCGATTACTAAGAAAATTTTACCAATTTTAAATTAAATTTGCCCACTTCTATTCATAGACATCAAATGTCTACAATGACCAGCCTTCTCAACCACTAAACATCTTAGTCCTTTAACTGGGATGAGGAGACGACAGGGCCCGCAATAATGATATCGAGTCGCAAGTAGCAGAGGGAGGGGTTATCCTCCACAGCAAACCTCTTCAAAAAAAGTTACTCTCCACCCGGCTCCGACGTTTGTACTCTCTATAGAATTTTTAATTTACAAGACATTCACATCATAAAAAAATAGACAACTCAAATTTTTCAAATGGAACTTTCCCTTAAACTGGTGCTATTAGGCACAGAAATTTTCGAAATGCCGATACCTCCTGTTTGATTAGACGGAAATAAAATCCGCAAAAAAATTCGACATACATCGGGTTCTTTTTGGTGCCAAAAATAGATGAACAGATGCCACATTAAATTAGTACGATCAGTAAGTACCAGTTTCAAATGAACTCATTAATTCGTAAATGAAAATATTGTTTTGACATCCGTTTTTTTGACATTCCAGCCACAAAAATTTTCGTGATGCCGATACCTCATGTTTTTAACCTGTAAAGTATTCCACGGAGGCCGGCACAAGAACAGCATCGTATTCGTGAAGAATTCAAGAATTACAAAAATAAGTTAAACAAATTATACCCAAGTCCTATCACGAGTCATCCACTGTTAATGATTTGCATGACAGCGAAAAATATGCGTAACGATTGTCAACAGGTACTTTTGAATTAATTGGAAAATTATTTCAGCAACAGATCATTTCAAAGTCGGCAACCTAGGAGCGATAGTACTTCATAAAGAAATTATATTTACAGGCACAATATATACAATTACACTGAAGCCATGCTTTCAATAAATCTATTAATGTTAAAACTTTAGTCCTCGCTCCTTTGTTAGACTTAATAGGAAAGGAAAGCGCTTAAAGAGAGGAACCGATTTGTATTAAACTTCAGCCACCTCCTGATGTGCCGGTATAAGGTTAAAATCCCACCAACATCCGCGGGACCCACAATTGGCAGTCCAACACAACTGGAAGAGAATATACAAGCTATAAGGCTTATCGTAACCAAGTATTTATAGGTTTATACGAGCAGAAATTTTATACGGTATTCGATATTTGAACTGATCAATTCCCTTCGCAACACACCTTCGAAGCGGGATGGCTTGGCCTCGAACCACTACGACGGTGAGTTTTGTAAAACAGCACAGGACCAGCGACAAGATAAATCGTACAGGTGCGGCGGACAACCATAGGCGGACAACAACAGGGCTGGGTTTAAACGCGCAGTCTCAGGCAGACTTCAAACTTATTCTAGAAGAAGAAAATTCACGTTTATTTAACGGAATTTTGAAACAGTTATCGTTTACTGGGCAAAATTCCATGTAGTTCAAGATATCACACTTGAGTTCAATTAATACAATGTTGCACCAACCTTGAAACTTTAATGGGAACATTTCAAGAGGCACATATTAAAAGCCATTAGAGGAAAAATACAAAGTTAAAGTAAGAGAAGACATAGTACTTTAAAGTTATTAAGGTAATTTTAAGGTAATAAGAAGACAACTTCTCATTAAGAGGTGAGTAGAAATTTTAGTTCGGCGCTCTAGGCCAATTTTAAGGTTAAGTTTCAAGGTTTTAAGGACTCCTAAATAGGAGAGTAAGAATGTTCCCGCAGTAGGGCTTAAGTCGTACTAGGCCTTTCGGTAAGAGTTTCAAGGAGCTCAAACATGCAACGAGAACGGAAATTAAAGTAAACGAAAATCAAAGGAGTGATCACTCAAAATAAAAAAGTATTCCGAAGAAGAGGCACTGATGGTTAAACTTTCTGCCCAGAAGCACCTCTTCTACCGCTCCCTACTCCAAACACGTTAATTTCCAAAGCTACTTCTATCTTTTTCTTTCCGGGAAAATTTAAGAAATACGTAATTTCTAACACCTTTTCTAGATCAGAGGAAACATTTTTGGTCGGGATTATGGATGAGGATAGGACAGCAAAGCAACTGAGACGCACTCTATTTTTAAGACTGCCGAGTCAGTCGCTCCTGAGTTTTTCCAGCATGAAGGGTGACAGCGACGACACGCATGGGGAAGGGGTGGGAGGCATTAGATCGAGGGTTTAGGGTTTTTTTGAAGAGACGGGGAGGGAGAAAGAGCGTTGCCCCGGGGAAAGCACCCTCCGTCTAAGCCCCGCTGAAGGGAGGAGTATCATAACCTGATGTCGACGGAGCTAGCACATAAGGCGACTGAGAGGCGGTCAAAGTAAGCGATGAAGAAGCAAGTAGTCTTTGAGGAAGTGTACTGGTTTCCGCCGGCGACTTTTCTGATTGAATCCATCGTCTCTGAGCCAGCCCAATCGTTGCAACGACGCTGGACCTCTTGGATAGTTGACGCCTTTAGTTTCTTATCTTTACACACCCGACTGCAGCTAAAGCATCTGATAAATTGGAATACATTAGTAAATTTCAACTGTGCAAATGATAACAAAATAAAATGAATTACCATTTGCAGAATGACTGTGTTCCAACTACCACTTTGTTCGGAGCAAGCCGCGCAAGCTCTACTTGTGATCGCAACATTTTACCCATCTGGCTTTAGCTGCAATCAGAGAATAAGTCGATTAACCTAACTCTAAATACAACACTTGATATCGGTACCCTATTGAACAGCTGTGCATTGAAGTTATTGATAATTTATTTTTATAGGAAACTTTGGACCTATTTGGTTTGTTGAATTTGAATCAACTGATGTCGTGCGGATAAAACAGACTGATATTAAAACGTAACATTGAGGACTGACGTCCATGCTATGCTCAAATATGTAGAAGAAAAATCAATTCACGAACGAAAAAGCAGATAATTCATAACAGCATTAAATTATCGATTTTACCCACTGCAAGGCTATACGTTTTCAAACGTTGCAACCGATTTGCCAGTATTTGTTACAAGAAATTTGCATCAAAAAATCCCTTTATTTGCATTACTATAACGAAAGATAATTATCAGTGAGTTTAAGCCTTCCTATCCGCAGCAAAATAAATGCAATCCAAAGAAAGGAAGGAAGGAGGGAGGCACCATTTGGTATGGAGTTAAGGGAACGCGGAATCTATGCACAAGGGGCATAGAAACAATTAGTTGGGTAAGAAGTTCATGAAAAAAAATCGAAGTTCAAGAAGAAAGTAGTAGGTGCTAAAAACAGGACAGCAGTGAACCGAAAAAATGGTCTTTAACATAACAAATGCATTATAGTTCAACAAACAGAAGACCTAACTAGCTCTTAGCTCGGGCCCTCGCATTTTCCCCCCTGGGAGAGCTAATTCCCATAGATACAATAGTCGTATTCCTCGGAGGGTTATTACTATAACGGAATGCTTTATAAGATATTAGTTAGATCAAATGCTAGTTAAAGCCTCCCCAACCGCTAAAAGGAGCGTTGCGATGAGAGGAAGGAGGGAGGCACCATTTAGTATGGAGATAAGGGAACTCGGAATCTATGCAGAAGAGATATGGAAACAGTAAGTTGAGAAAGACGTTCACGCAACAAGATAAAAGTTGAAGAAGACGAAGTAGGTACAGAAAAACAGGACAGCAGTGGACCGAAAACTTGTGGCCCTTAACATAACAAAAACATTCTATGTATTCCAACAAAAAATGGCTTTCGTAACTCTCTGCTCGGGCCCTCACACATTTTCCCCATGGCGGTGCTAATTCTCATAGATACAATAGTTGTATCCCCCTGAGGGGAAAGATATTGATTGATGAACGAAAAGAACTGTATGAGCTTACACGTACCTTATATTAACTGACAGGTGGAATGCTCCTTGAATGAGATTTTCGTCCGTTGACGAGTTTGTCCTAACCCAGAATAGGACATTTCCAAAGCCACACCACCGTCATGACGTCATGATGAGCTGGTGTCGTGCTGGCTGACGCCCACACAACGCTGAAGCTCCGTCATCTAGAAATTAAATTTAGAAAGTAATTGTGTGTGATAAATCGAAATCAAATGCGCACCCCATCCTAGGAACTGCATAACTGCAAAGAGAATGAAGCTTTGTTTTCAAAAACCTTTACCACACCGTATCATACTGAATAATGAATGACCAGGACATTTAGACTTTTAAGTAGGATCGAGATGCATCCCGCTTTTACCCCACAGGAGAGTTTTCATGAGTGTTAAATTCTAAATAAACGGTGGATAGGCCAGTCAGTCCAGCCTTTGTGCAATAATTCCTAGCCTCTGAGGGTAGATACTGCAAAGAGCCATCACAGCTTAATATGTGTTGTTCACTCTGGTAATGAAAATTTTTATGCGTGCTATCACTGACCAACTTTACATTTTCACAGTTTATTTCAATCACTTTATCCTTGTTGCCCACTGAATGCAGTTGGTAACTGGTATCTTTGATGTCATTTCTGTATGGATTTTTGTGTCTATCCTTATTCATAAACGAAATTAGAATTTCCAAATTTACTCCACACACAATATTCCTGGAAAGTAATTTCTTGTTATAAATGTATAGTGTTATATGTTCCTCATTAGCAGGAAATACATTTTGAAATTTTACATTTCCACAGAAACCTAAAAACAATTCAACATAAACATTCTGCAGTGTGTCTCCTAATATTTCATTTTCAAAGTGTAATTCTATTTACCACCTTCAACAGCAAAAAATGACTTCCTAATTTTTACATAATGAATGTTGTCCAAATGTCCAGGATGTAAGAAATCATCCTATAACGAGCAGTTGGAGCCAATAATACACGCAATAACATGGGTTCAAAACAATTTCAAGGTGATTAAAACATAAAATACTAAATTAAAATGTTATTACTATATGAAGCATCCAGCGCATAAATGCAAAAATGACCCAGAATTTTGATCTACCCATTCCCAAACGGACCCCAACAAATGTTTGCCAAAGACCCTGTCTTAACATCTTTCAACAATGAGAGCAACAGCTCATCATATACAAAAAATAAACTGGCTGGAAACTAGTAGACACCGGGAAATTGTCCAATCCCCTATCAAGAATATTTCCCAAAAACTGCAGCAAATATCTGATTCTGGGAGAAATGAATTTTTGAAAATCTTCAAACTCTATATACATATTTACTTTGCTTACAATTTTCAGTGATTTATCCAACTTCATAATTTTTTACAACCCTATCAGGTAAAGTAGACCCCTGAGGTAAATTTCACTACACCTTAATTTCTTTTTTGCTGCTTTTCAAATTTTTCCACTTGTTACTACTTTACTACCTAGTAGACACCCTGTTATGGGAATGAAAGAAATGTCCAAAAAGCAACACAAGGCATTAGTGCTGACTCATAAGAGTTAAATACTTCACATTTCAACATGACAGGTCTTAGTTTACTTGAGGCATCAGCGAAGGCTTCATTTGAGGAATTGCATGAAAAGAACTTTTGTCTCTAGCTTCAGACTCGAGCAAATCTGGATGGATTTCACTCACTGAATTTCCAAAGTTTTATTGATTGACTCTAGGCTGTTTTCAATAGGAGTTTCACATATTGAATTTTGACTGTTAAATGAAACAGATTTACTGAACAAGTCTAAGCGTTTATCAGGAAGTGATGAAGAATTAAAGGGAACTAAGAGCTGTTTCCTTCATTTGCATTATTGAATGATTCTGAAATTAATCAATCATTAACACAAGGTTTGGAGACAACACCAAGTACATCAGGGCAAGGGTGAAAAACTAAATTATTTCTTCTCCAACTTTTCAACGTTACAAAATCTTTCCAGAATATCACGGTAAGAACAGTAGTAAAATAATTCACTGAACATATTTTTATTGATCCACTGTCAATAGTTGATAAATTCATAAACTCTGTAGTCTATAAAAAGCAATAGTTTAATGTGCAAACATCATCCTTAAGCTAAAAATATATGTACAAAATTTCCACTCAGAGATAAAATGCAAATCTAACACTCAGAGCTACATCAGAGTGATAATTTAGAAAATGACAGCACTGGAAAATTATTAGAAGCAAAATTTGTACCACAGCAATAAGTACTGGTATGACTTGATCTTTTTACCTTTAATTTAAAACACTCAATTTTTATCTAACAAAGCTCAGGTTTTATTTAAAAAACCTCAAGTTCAATTCAAAAAACCTCAAGTTCAATTCAAAAAACCTCAAGTTCAATTCAAAAAACCTCAAGTTCAATTTAATAAACCTCAAGTTCAATTTAATAAACCTTAAGTTCAATTTTAAAAACCTCAAGTTCAATTTAAAAAACCTCAAGTTCAATTAAAAAAACCTCAAGTTCAATTGAAAAAACCTCAAGTTCAATTTAAAAAACCTCTAGTTCAATTTAAAAAACATTTAGTTCAATTTAAAAAACCTCTCGTTCAATTTAAAAAACCCCTAGTTCAATTTAAAAGACCTCTAGTTCAATTTGAAAAACCTCTAGTTCAATTTAAAAACCTCAAGTTCAATTTAAAAAACCTCTAGTTCAATTTAAAAAATCTCTAGTTCAATTTAAAAAACCTCTAGTTCAATTTTAAAAACCTCAAGTTCAATTTAGAAAACCTCAAGTTCAATTTAAAAAACCTCAAGTTTAATTTAGAAAACCTCGAGTTCAATTTAGAAAACCTCGAGTTCAATTTAGAGAAGCTCAAGTTCAATTTAGAAATCCTCAAGTTCAATTTGAAAACCTCAAGTTCAATTTGAAAACCTCAAGTTCAATTTGAAAACCTCATGTTCAATTTGAAAACCTCATGTTCAATTTGAAAACCACAAGTTCAATTTTAAAAAGTTAAAGTTTAATTTAAAAAATGTCAAATTCAATTTGAGAAAGGTCAAGTTTAATTCAATAAGGCTGAAGTTTTATTTAAAAATGGTCAAGTTTGATTTATAAAAGGTCAAGTACATAGGTATTGGTGAACAATTTTAGAAACATAGGCTTCTCAAAATTTAACTCGATCTGTTTCAAAATATACCTGACAATTTTAAAATTAAACTTAATCTGTTTTGAATTAAACTTCAGTTTTTTAAATTAACCTTGAGCTTTTTAGAAGTAAAATATGGAGTCGGTAACAGTATTGCGCTAGGTGTAATGCTAAAAATATGTTAATACTGTTACCTTACTACAGAAGTAGAGTAATATCTTACTACAGTAGTACATATTGCTGTGGTACAAATTTAGTTTCTAGTAATTTTCTTGTGCTGTCATTTCCAACATTATAAATTTGTTTGATGTGGCTTTGAGTTGTCTCGCCAACCCGCTTCAGCGGCGAAAACTTCCAGAACTAACTGGCCCAGGAAACATAGTCTTTAGCTGACACCCTGAACGGGGTCAGTACACGCTGCAATAACAATAATTCATGACAAGTAGGACAATAGCTGAAGAGAATGCTCACCTTGCATACTCTTCGAAGATTATGTTCCGGTGAAGATTTCTCCACAAAAATCCGGCTGTCAAGGATTAAGTTTCCCTGAAGCGGGGCCGGTATAGGTCAGAGCACATAGTAGACATGC
>JACJUY010011664.1:10470-24668 GCA_014220935.1 Platorchestia sp. MABIK | reverse complement strand
AAGGAAGGTCTGTAACCGACGGAATCAGTACATTATTAGGAGCCTTGCTGTGCTTTTACTTTCCCTTACTCCGTAGAAGTTTACGGCTTCTGATACTGTAGCTCCTACATTGGTAGTTTAAAGCTACCGCTGAAAATACATCAAGTTGTGTCGATAGTGCGACACTACAATTAGACGCCTATTTTCATTAGCCTGCCGATGAACTAAGTTTCAGTTTTGATATTACAATGCTGCTTGTTATAAAATGAGCGATGATTAAATACTCACTGTGCTGCCTTCGCAGCAATTTAGGGAATTTCTATTTCCAAACAGCGACAGAAAATTTATACCTTCGCACCTCGGAAGAACCATTCCGCAAGCCCGCTCGTTTTCCGCCGGAAGCGCTCACTTCCGGACGTTAGCTATATAACCTCTGCGAGCTGAGCAGAGGCCGCCAGTTATGTGAAGCGTATCGTGTAGACTAGAGAAAGAAATGTAAGTGTGTTAATATTAAGTGATATAGGCAAAGATGTACTATTGTGTTTGTAGATTTATTCTGCATTATCTCCAGCTAGTGAATAGAACCGATGAAAGCTGGAAGACTTCAAATGATGTTAGGTTAGAATATATGCTGCCACAGCTTCTCTGTGTTGCTCATACAAATTCCACATACTTGTTGATTCTTCATTCATTATATAGCTCTCTTGCTGATAGTTTTGTACACATTGTTTTAATTGTGAAGTCTGCCATTGATATGTGTTGTGATACTCTCATGCCAACTCATATATTTTTGGATTAGATTGATTAGCCTTACTTTGATCTATGCACACTGTGTTGTATATATACTTGCTTTAATGGATAAAAGCTGTGGTTGTTGAGCTCTAGAGTCATGTAATTCCTCACTAGACTCGCTGAAAGCCTGCCTGTAGAGTATGTAACATTTGCCCATTTTTGATGTAGTGATATTGGTTTGACTGGGGGTAGTGTTGAATTGCCTAGCTGATTGTGCGTATCCTACCAGACTGTGTTCATTCCTTTTAGGTGATTTATTTATACTGATGCGTCTAAGTGTGCTTTTGATCGCCTTTGTAGATGTATGTGTTATAATTATGTCCAGGTGGTGCTGTTGAATTACTAGACCTTTGTGACTGGTCATGTTGAGTCACAGACATTTCAAGTTGTCAAAGCATTGTTAAAATAGAAATTGCCATGTACCTTCAATTCAGCATCTACCTGATTGGTCATGTGTCTGGAGTACTACCTAACCTTAGTATTTTATAAGTGTCTCGTTGGGTTGGCGGCTAGTATCTGAGTGTGCCATTGGGGTTCGGTTATGAAAATTGTGCAAAGACTCGCCTATAATTTATGCGTTGGCAAGGCCGCTGAAGTATTACCCGTGCTCACTGAGATTTGTTTGCTTGTGCCATTGATGCAGTCCTGACCTAACTTTTGCGTCCTTATTTTCTGATTTGTACTCTGCATCACCTTTAGATTTTAACCTTTTTAAACTGTAAATTTTTTGTATTGTTTTTGTACTGAATACACCTTTCTCCCAACAGGAAATTTTATGTACAATATTTGGCTGCTTAAGACAAGTTTTGAATCATCCGTGGACTTTTCTGAACCTTCCCCACCTAGTGCTTGTCTGAGGCAGTCATACTCACGGTCATCATGGGATAATTGAGTATTTTTTATAAGTTGACCATGTTATATTCTCTACTTGCTGCTTGTTTGAGGAATCAGAAATATTTTAGATGCGTAGGAATTTACCAGTTAAGATGTTCAGTTCTGCAGGGATTTATGAAAGTCTAACCATTCCCATGTTCGAGGCAAATTGAGTATTTGATAAATACTATTTATACTGAAAAAATTTATGAGCACAAGTTTAATTAGTTTAATTTTAATCCATGGTGTGGTCATCACAACTCTATTGAGCGGTCACGTTTTATGAAGGGAAGTCTCAAATGGAACAGTGAAACTTTTGCCGTCACGTGAGATTAGACGCGCAGTTCCTCCCAGTGCCTGTAACGTCAAAGTAGAGCTACTCTCTGACGCACTTAGCTGACAGATTTTATTTTACGAACGAACATCCTTTTTCTAGAACAGGCGTTTGATACAAATATAGCAGAGGAAAGAAAAATTTTGTCACTTACAGTAGCTGGTCGTGAAATGTAAAAACTCATCAAATTTGAGCTTCCAATTGGAGAAAGATTATTTTCTTAAAATAAATCGCCCTGAAAAACCCCCAGTGGACTGGCCAGTACAGCGTTAAGAAGAATGCGTTTGAAATTTTGGTGCCGTCTAACTTTTTTTGTCTGAACATCTGTGCATTTGTCGCCACCAATCCAGCGTTGAGAATGCATCTTAGACGTCATGATAGGCAGTTCTTTGTTTATTTTAACAAATTGTTTTGGATTGTATAATGGCTCTGATGACATGAATAGAAATAATGTTCAGGGAAAAATTAATCGCTCATGCACCTGTGATTCCACAATTCAAAAGGAATTCAGTAACTATTTAGATGAAGTTTTACTTTAACTTCGTTAGTTCGAATAAAAAAAAAAGAAATTCGATGTGAAATTTCATTCTCTAACTTTTTCGGTCATAAAATGCGTAGGGATTTTTACATATACTGTACGTAATGATAAAGTGTATTTCTACTTCTGGCTCAAAATACGCAGTGTAGTACAGCCATTTAGTTCTCACAATCGCAATACTGATGATGACTTGAATACAACCCACGCTGGCAGCACGCAGCGATGGAGATCACGTGCAGATCTCATGCCAAGCAAGGGGCTCTTTACACTCCTGATAATATCAGTACATGACTTTTTTCAGACAGTGATGTAGTAAACTGGCTGATATATGTCGGTCAATTAATGCCTGATTTGGGTTCCATCATGTTATGTTATTGAATAGATGTTACCTTATGCCACCCATAGTCGCTTAGTCATTTGATCGCTGCTCTGGGGAGTAACCTATTGAGTCATAATTACTGATGAATGAGTAAAATTCAATACATGTCTTGGTCCAATACTTAGGCATACTTTAACTGCAACAGACAGTTTTGCCTGGAACGACAAAACAACTCTTGTGAATGATGCTGTGTAACATTTTCTACGTCAGGCAAACCAAACATGTCAGTCTGAAAACTAAACTTTGAAATTTCCAGGTGTATGTGTAATTCCAAGGAAAAATAGAAATGGATAGAGAAATAGCAAACACTCCGGATAAATATCTATATAAATATATTTGGCATATCTATCACAGTAAGAAGATGCTTCTCAACAAATTATTTGGTTCGTCGTTAAAATAACGCCATCGGTCTTGGCTCCAATGCTATACAGACAACACAGGAGTACACAGTTTAGTTCGTAATTTAATACAGCTCGACTCAAACGGTTGAGCGTGTCGTAATTGGTCGTTAAAGGCCACAATCATCATCACGAGAAGGTCAGAGGGTATCCATACTTCGGGTTCAGTTATGAGTACAACCCGAAAAGATACTTGAGGCAATCCGAAGTGTGCGACCCGAAGTCCTCGTCCAGCTGAGGCGCAGAG
The DNA here is from genome assembly GCA_014220935.1 of Platorchestia sp. MABIK. NCBI lineage: Eukaryota > Metazoa > Arthropoda > Malacostraca > Amphipoda > Talitridae > Platorchestia > Platorchestia sp. MABIK. The sequence goes on along the minus strand of JACJUY010011664.1, from coordinate 21,128 downwards.
TTGCCGGCTTCCAGGTGCTTCTGGTACTCCACCAGCGGAGACTTGCTCATCCAGAAGCTGTTGCCAGCACCGCATACCGGACACGGGCAACTGGAAGAAGAACATTGGTGCAAAGTTATTGTTTCCAGTACTATTATAGGGCCTGGAAGGAAAAATCGAATCTTAACTTTAACTATAAATACGTGAGTCACACAGATCACTAGTTCCACCAGATGTAATTTGATGACTGCAATCAGGAGTTAACGTGCTGCGTAGCATCGTTCCTATATTAAACTGGTCTACATCAACGTGAGTGCAGATGTCGAACAATACCAAATTGATAAGGGTTCGTCAGCTCATCCAGGGTAGAAATGCTTTTTTAAGCTCAAGTTGATTGCTGTGTTTCTTTGGATGAAATTTGCGCAAACAACCCATCTGATCAATACTGAAAGACTATGTGACAAAATGGAAGCTATTTTTTGTTTATCGAGAAGTAGGGGCGAGCAGGACAAAATTCACCTATAAAGCTTCAGCCATGGAGCGGAGTAAGTTATAAATTTAAAAAAATGAACAATAAGCTTGGTTTCATTTCACTCGGTGGCACTCATGAACTAAATTAATCATCAGTGAAATAACGAACGAGGCACTCAAAACATGAACATAAAATTATTTCGTCTCCCTCTCATATTTCAGGTTTATAATCATTAAAAATGTTTTATTTTATTTACTCCCTATTTAGTGAATTTTAAATCAATATTTATTTTTAATATCGATTAATGTTTTTTGAAACACATACGAACTAGTGTGTTGCTAATAGTCTAATGTCACATCTCATACACAAAAAACTAAATTTAAAAATATTTTTGAACCCCCAAAAATTTTGGTAAGCACCATCAAATATCGATAAAACTTTTAAATAAAACAGCATCTACCAATGTCACTGAGTGCCACAATGAAACATGGATGGAGTCAACACCTGGTGCCTAATTTCCCTACAGGTAGTTCGCAATAAAACAAAAGTCGCTTAGCGAACTATACTCACTGCGGCATGAGGCGGAAGGGTGGGCGCAGCGGTCGCAGAAGAGATGGCAACAGCTCGACAGCACGCAGAACTCGTCGTCGTCCTGGCAAACTGCGCAAGTCTTCGGGGTCCCGCAGCCCAGCATCTCCTCCACCGTAGAGCAAGGCGTGATGGGGAGCTGGAGGGGACTGGTAGCAAAAGCCCCTTGCAGAATCAAAGGGAAGACCAAGCTGGCGACCAGTTTCTGCATGTGGACGGCGCTGTAGAAGGTGGTCCTGCCGTGAGGGTCGTCAGCCACGACGGAGCGCATCTCCTCATACAGGGGGTCGCAGGGCAGCACGTTGTAGAAGAAGAGAAACCGGGCAACGTCCCTCAGGTGAGCGATGGCGTTCCCGTTGTAGAGTAGAGGCGACGTAATGCGCTCCAGGACAAGATTAATGCCTTCAACAACGTCAGAAACGTACCATTTCATCGACAGTACGAGAGGATAAGGAGAAGTCGGGGTGTACTCATCATAGATACTATCACCGCCCTCGAAGACAACGGTCAGCACGTACACCAGGGCTCACACTTGACGTAGGGATGGACGCAAGAGGGCGGTGCCCATGACTCTCCGGAACTCGCGGAAGCACATCGGCGGGACGAGGTGCTGGTGGCCCCGTTGAGCTGTGGTGACGTCCTGTGGACAAATAAAATTGTTTAGTTAAATGGTCGATAACTTACAGCGCATGAAAGAAAATACAGACAATCAATATTAGGTACAATCTGGGCTCATTGCGTTGCAGTGTACAAATACTCAATGATTAGTTCATCATTAATTTCTAGATAAAAAACCAATTATTAGTTTTTCCCTGTGTAAAGTCCAATTAAAAAATTATTTTGATGCTTCCTCCTTCTAAATTTTTTCCTCTAATAATATTGAATACACTGTTGTTGTTTATTTGATTAAACAAACATAAACACTAGAAATACGAACAACGTTTGACCTTGCGTTGGATTTAATAAACTTTCAGTGGAGTTTCGTTGCATTTTAATTCAATCCCTTATGCCTTGTGTATTGCAAAACGGTTTCATTTGTGAAGAAAAAACGTGAGAATACGGTTAAAAATATTGTAGTTTTAATCGACTAAGAAATAAGCTGCTTCTTCGAGCATTGATGCAAAAATAGGAAGATGAATGGGATATAATTTAAGACAAAAATTTTGAAAGAAAACGAGCCAAATATTTTTCACGACTGCTTGATGTTAAACGACCTTCTATTTAGGAATGAAGTCAATTTCAGAATGAAAACAAAAAACGATATCAATGCAAATGCAACATTCAAAGTAACAGAAAAATGATAATTATTTTCATGGAACTGCTCTATGAACATTTCTTCGTGACATGATTCACACTAAACAGAAAATTTAGGATAAAATCGAGAAATTTACTTGCAACTTCCATCAGGAAATGAAAAAGTATCAAATCCAGTGTTTTTTAGACTTTGATAATTACTTTCAAAGGACGTGAGTTTATAGTTACTTTAAAATGCTAAAACTATTTGAAAAATTTAAAAAATTCCTTCAATAAATTAAATTGCAGACATTAGAAAACCTGCGTAATTCTCGGTAGGAAACAGGTATCCTTAAATTATGAAAAAGCCGGAAGCTTGATATACTCTTGAAAATGAATCTGGAGAAGGGTCACCTAAGGAGTAAAAACTAGATGCGGCAGCCATGACTTTACTGAGCATAAGCGCAAAACAGCAAAGATTAATAAAGAACACAAAGTGTGTAGTGCGGCCGGCACAGTTCGCCCCCAATGACGTAGCGGCGGAAGCCATGAGTTAATTAAGACAACGGGCCAGCGCGGTAACCCTCCGCACTCCTCCAGCTCGCTCTAAGAAGTCTGAGCCAATACACGTACCTTTGAAAGAAAATAGAATTTTAATAGTAAATTGAACTACCTTGCAGGGAAATTAAAGGTTATGCTGAAGCGGCTGACAAAACTTTAGGGAAAGATTTAATATTACTTTATTTTGAGAGCTTGCCGCAGCTATACCAAATTAGCCCATACAATGGCATTTAGCCAACCAGCTAGACTGGCAGCGAGGCTGCAAAAGCTTAAGCTTATTTTAGCCTAAAGTTCGTAGTTATATACTCGTATGGCTCAGACAAAAATTAAGTTGTAATATCCGTTCGCACTGTCAATTATAAAGAATAATCGAAGCACTGAGATGGAAAGAGAACACCGCACTGAAGTTGCTTCCCAACTCACCATTAAGGACGTGCTTAGAAGGCCGCTCCTCCGTGCAGTAGAGCTCAAGAGACGCGTGTCGCCGAGGAGTGCCGCCGTGCCGTCGCAACGCCTCCACCGTGTGAGACGAGGACAGAAAGGCGCGGAGTCGCTGCTGGAACTTCCCCATGCTGCGTCGGGCCACGAAAGCGCAGAGCTGCCCCGGCTCCAATCTTCGACTTGGAGCTTCACGAAGAGCTTACATTTTGATAAATAAGTTCATCCTTTCAAAATCGTTGACATCCCATTTTTTCGAAGAATAATAAACAAAAGAAGAATTCCTGAAGAAATGTCTTAAATTAAGGTCCCAGGGTAATGACGATGCTAATGTCCCAAAAACCAAGGAGTGCTGATGGAGCCTCCTTTCCTGAGGACCGAGTGCTGACGCCTCCAGAGTCTGGTATTTTTTGGTGGAACTCGTTTGCGTTCTTAATCTGCAGGTGACTCAAGAAGAAGAACGGTGAAATCGAGAATAAATGTTTCAGAGTTAGGCTTGTTGGTACACAAGCCCAGCACAGGTGTTTACTCTTTCCACAGTGCGGTTTAATTATTTCAGTGCAATGAAATTAGCTTAGAAATTTTCTTCAAATCAAACTCTTGATTTGCCTAGGGCTCGTTTTATTCTACATATACCGACTGCGTCTGAAGTTCATTTCTTACACATGACTTGTAACAAAAACTACAATATTGTACAACACAAAAGTAAATATCGCAGCACTAACTTCACCTAATACAAACCGCATTTGTATTTATTTGAGGGACAAAATAATGATGAGCCCAATGTAGTTAACTCATAAAGACCTACTCTTCCCCATTGTAGCACACAGAACCTTCTCAGTCCTGACACCAACACACACAACTGAAGGAGGTGAAAAGAATTGGAGCTGTGACTCCCGAATGGATGTTAAAAATGAATTTAGCGGCCAATTTCTGAATGGTTTCGACGTACCATTACAAGTAAAATGATTTTTTAATGAACAATGATTACTGAAGGAAATTTTTACCAATCACTCAACTGAGCATTTGACGAGTCTCATTAAATACGTGAACTCGTTAACTGTTGAATGGGGCATTGTGACTTTGAAACCGTCAAATAGAAGTGTTGTCAAAACGTTAGGTTCTATCTCGTTATATCGCGAATATCTATAAAACAAATGCAATCAATTTTCCCTTAATTATGACCACGTTGTGGCCACTTTCGTAATTATATCTACATGCAAAAAAGTATAAAGGAAATATTCACTGTGTTAAAATTTAAGCTCCATGGCAGGTTAACTTTCTCACACCGCTTATACTACATTTACACTTATTCTAAATCAAAGCATAATATCGCAGCGTACCATGAACACTGCTGTTAATTTAAATTTTATGGAAAAAGACTAAGTGAGTAACTTCATCGTCTAAAATGAACAACAATTGTCAACAAATGATGTGTGCACTCACCATACTCAGGTAGGCCTCCTCATCTTCAGGCGAAACAACGTCCAAAATGGAATGGTCCACTTCACGGATGAACTCCCACATTTTCTGCCGGTTCACAGCAGACCAGTAAGCAGGGGAAGAAGCAGGCTGCTCCATCACTCTATGTGCGGCTGTTGGTCCTTTAAAACATCGGCATCTAAGGATGCTTTATTTCCAATCAAGCCTGATACATATGATCTTGAGCATTGGTTTTCAAATGCCTTATAACTAACACTATATATAGGACACCATGACGGTTCCCCCGTAAAACCGGTACCCATTTCCGACGCCTGGGTTGAGTGAGGTATTGTGCTAGAGCTTTCCCTTATACCCAATGGGGAAAATCGTCGCCAGTGCCGGGATACGAACCCTTGACTCCAACATCCGAGGGCGATGCTCTTAACCACTGTGCCACAGCGCTCAAAGTGTCGTGTAATAACTTTGCACCGCAGATTTCGAACATTGAGTGTGTCACAAAATTTTTCGAACTGCTAAAAACAATTCTTTTCTCACAATACGCTGATCACTGTAGCACACGTGTTGTTTGGAAAGCTGCTCAGTTCAGACTGTCTTCAAAGTTAGGAGCTTGGAGGTACCAGGCCTACGATTCCATCCAATTGAGTTATTTTTTGTCGTAATGTAATCCGATATCTTCAATTCATCGAGTGTTCGGCACTAATGAAAATGTGTCAATTCGTCACGGCTGCCATCGGTTGCAAGTTTGAGTGCGGGATTTCTGAGTCGTTTGAAAATGCCTTGCGCCAGAAAGTCTTCGCTGTGTTTCTTTGCTTAATCGGAAGTTATTTCATGATATTTCAGACTTATTATTCCACCTTGTATCTTTCATTTTGTAAATGCTCATCGGAGTAAAAGACAAACAGTGAAATAAGTAGTCTGAAAATGTTACAGACGCCATATGTATAACTATTGTCAGCATGCTTTGTATTGTCAGCATGCAACTGATCATACTTTAATATTTTATTCATAAAAACAATGTGAAAAACTGCAAAAGGATGGTTTTCGTTTAAAAATTACTTAACAATGCCATTTCACTCGCAGTGTACAGACATTGTACCTCATGGTAATAATCGCATCACGTGAATTAGAAGAATATTCTTAGAAAATTGAAATTTTGCATTTATACACTCCGGCAGTAAAAAAACTGAACTATTGGAGAGAACCCAGCAGAGGAAATTTAAATTAGGCAAAATTTGAATCACAAAAAATCAAGCGTGATGTGAGTGTAAATTTATACTAAAATTAGGTGTACGATTTCTACATTGTAGTGAACTGCATTGAAAAATATTCATGTTTCATTGGTGAATTCCATGTACTGCAGGCGCAAGCACACAAATAAATAAAAATAAGAAATGAGACGCAAATAATGATGCAAATTTGAATGCATGAGTTCACTCGAAAATAAGAATTAGCAGAATTACCGAAGAGTTCCACTCCTTACCTCATTGCTTCCACAGATCTTTTGCAACCTCAAATTTTCACACAGTAAGCTAAAGTCATTGCGCCCTAAATACACTTAAACTAATTTTCCGCTAGGTGACTCAAGCACAAAAAATACCAGGCTTTGTGTAAAATCATTGCTGGTATCAAACACGTAAACTCAAGGAATGTATTTCAAAAGTAGGGGTTTTACAAAAGAATTAGAATAAAAGAGAATCGAACGATGGGCTTTGTTGGCGCTTTTTACAGGTAAATGCACAAACGCCTTTAATTAACACAACCTTACCAAAAAATCAACCAATAAATGAAACATTTACAGTAAGCTTTACTTTGAAATAATTGCCAGAGTTTTGTCGTTCCAATAATTTCTCAGACCATGCTAAGAATGCAGTTTTGTTTGAAATGTTACCGCATTTCTGACGGGCTCATCTAGTATCTTGCGATGGGTCGAGTCCGATTGGCTTACTGATTGTGTTTAATGCTTTTTTGGTAATGCTAAGAAGGTGATGCTTAAATAAATAATTTTATTCAGGTATAAAATGTGTAGGGCTTTTTACACATACTGTATGTAATAATAAAGTGTATTTCTACTTCTGGTTCAAAATCCGCATTTTAAAACCGTTTAGCCGCCGTAATCGCAATACTGATGACGACTTGAATAGAACTCACGCTGGCTGAACGCTGCGAAGGAGACCACGTGCAGATGTCACGCTAATGAATTCGCTCTTCTCACTTTTGATAATATAAAACAAATAACTTGTTTACAGACTGATGTAGTATACTGGTTGATTAATATACGTGTGTTATTTGATGCCCGATTGGGAATTCATTGTATAATATGTTGTAAAATATTGCCTCACCACATCCAATGAGGCTAGTTATGGTGGCGTGGCTGTGCCAAGGAAGTTATTGAATCATAATTGGAATCAAATAGGCTGGCATTCAATAGATTTCATGATCCATAACTATGACATACTTTTACCCCAACAGACTGTCTCATATCAGAATTGATGGTCAGTACAAAATATTCCATAATTTATGTTATTAATTGTGCCTTTTTGTTACCCACATACCGCCTACTGCAGCGCTGGATGATAATGTCTGTCTGCATTGATTAAATTGAATAATATAAGTTTAGTCATTAATAATTATTTCGTAATTATAATTCATTTCTATTATTCTAGAAGTTACACTTCTGATACAATGATTCGTAAAAAATCTTACTCGTAGAATAAAATGAAGAACAAAAGTCAAAACGAACATTACATTTATTACATACTTTTCGGCATCGTTAACATTCCATCGTCAGTGCTGAAACAGGAGGAATAAGAAAATTCTCTTAAGATTATAAGAAAAACATATATATATTCCACGAAATTCTTTAAATGTCTAAGAACCCTAATTTGTACTCATTCATACTCAAACAGGTGCATACTTCTAATTCACACAAGCACACGTGTACACGCAAATCCAGATACACCCAGTGAACACACACACTCAAGCACACACAGAAATACATCAGTAGGTGGGGCAATTGATAACTTTACGGCGCTTTATGTCTTCATTGAGGTTGGAATTTTTCATTCATGTTCATCAAACTTGGCAATAGGAGCGTCTGCTCTGCGGGCTGCCTGTGTTGTTGATACCATTTTCATGAGAGCGATCATGTTACTTATAATGAACTTACAATGCTGAGGTTATGGCTTTTACAATGCTGAGGTTATTGAATCGAGAATGCTGGAGGTATTATTTTGTAATGTTGAAGTTATTGATTTTTCAATGCTGAGGTCATTGAATTTAGATTACTGAAGTTATTAATTTTACAGTGTTAAATTTATTGATTTTTCAATGCTGAGGTTATTGAATTTTCAATGCTGAGGTCATTGAATTTACAATGTTGAAGTTATTGATTTTACAATGTTGAAGTTATTGATTTTACAATGCTGAGGTCACTGATTTTAGAATGCTGAGGTTATTGAATTTACAATGCAAAGATTTTTGAGTTTACAGTGCTGAGATTATCGAAATTATAATGTTTAGGTTATTGATATTACAATTCTAAGGTTATTGAACTTACAATGCTGAGGTTATTGATATTATAACGCTGAGGTCATTGAATTTACAATGCTGAGGTAATTGAATTTACAATGCTGAGGGAATATAATTTACAATGCTGAGGTTATTGATTTCACAATGCTGAAGTTAGTGAATCCACAATGTTGAGGTAATTGTAGCGGTACGGCACATGATGACACCTACACACTCTTGTGTGACCAGTACTAGTAAATATACAATTGAATCACTCGCAAAAAACTCAAATAAAAATACTGTAAAAATGCGAGCGTTGTCGTTGCAAATATTTCTATTAATCGTGCTTACATCCCACTTTATTTCACAACACAGTTTCGCATTTTTCGTCCCCCTAAACGGACTAACGTCTGACTCGCGATCGTACGTCTAGCCTTTTCATACTCGAACTAGTGTTCACGACCCGTCTAAAAATTACGGGAATAGATTTTTACTTGAAAAAATTCACCAGGTGTGGAGGACTAACAAATAGATGAGGACAACAGACGTGATTAACATACAAATATCCATCCTTATATTATCCACGACTAAAATATTCTTTAACTTGCGCACTGGTGAAACTCGTTTCTCACATACGGTCGTTAAGTATCAAATAAGAGAGTGGAAGAGAGACGGACCAACCAACCAAAGCGGACCAACCAATGGAAAGAGTTAAGTGAGATTTCCCCCGCTGTAATAACATAAGAGAGATTTCGTACAATAAATTTACAAATTTGCTTATTTATATTTATTCAAGGAGTCGCCTGTCGTTTTATCCCATGGTATATTGATTACTGCCACCTCGAAGTTAGCGGAATGCACCAGAACTTTCTCCGACCAACGAGGCTATTTACGAAGGTTTACATATCATTGCTCTTTCAAAAGTAGTAGCGCCATCAGTTATTGAGCGATAGAGGGTTCCTTTCATCACCTATTTTCGCTTTTGACCACCAGATGTCATCGTCACTGCCATGACAATCTATACTAGACTAGGAGCCGCGTCTGTCCGTCCGTCACACCCACCTGCAGAAAGTGTGTGATGAGCGTATCAGCGCTACATGCCTAACCAACGCCACAATTTTTTGTTATAACTTATCAGATTCGCAGTCGGGATGAATATCACGAGTATTGTTAAGAAATATGAACTTCTGTCATGTAATTTGTCGAACATTTTGATCCCCTTTGACGGGCCGTGGGCACTCGGCCTCATCGACTTTAAAAAATTTTAAAAATATATTCCGGCCTTTATTTTTTTCACTTTCTTTCCTATTTCAAGGGGATAGACTAGAACTTAATTGGATGGCAGGGAAACTGAAATGGTTTTGGAGGCCCTAATACGCGAAAGATCTTTCTACGTAGATAACCTGTAAATTGATCTTCTAATTAATTTCCAGGATCAACTACATCAGCTTCTTGGCATCAGTTTTATCATCTAAATTTAGCACTCTCGATCGTTCCTACGTTTATATAGATACAATGCATAATTATTGAACAATAACTGTAACGAAATAAGGCAAAGAAATGAGTAGCAGTATCATCAAGAGAAGAGAATGTGAGCAGAGCAAGAATACTGGCAGGTGCCCCGCCACCACACACCACTCCCAGACACGGGTCGCAAGACACCGGTTTCAGCTCCTGCGTTGCCTCGAGTAGTAAACACACGCAATGGTGCCACTAGATTAAGTGGCATGCCAAATGTTCCAATCTCAGTGGTTGATCTCTTAAGAGATTCCAAAATTTTTGTAATGAAAGGCATTTAATCTAGCGTTCGATTTAGAGGGTAGACCTAATGATCGAAAACTGATAAGCCTGAATCTACAAACCCGTTTTGGGTTACTATTGTATGTGATCACTGACCCGACCACACTCTAAACGCTACTCCTGCCTTTCAGTTAGACATCTGAGATTTTGAAACATATTACAGATACATGTCTTGAATGCTCCCCTGGAGTAAATAAACCGGTTGATTTTGGTTTATTTTATTCTTCTTTTACTTATGCTTGTGAGCTTTTGAAATGAAGCTACGGTTTTTTTATGGAATTAATGCTACGGTTTGTGTTTCCTTGAAGACGAGGAAATAAATTTCGAATTTCGAGACCAGCATAATAAATATCTTTGAAAATTGATGAACTATTGACAAAATAGTACAATTAATAAGATAATGTTAACATGATAGCCAAATGTTTTTTGCTGATTGAAATATTTTATTCATTACCAAATATGGGCGACGTTTGAACACTACTATAACTATGTAACCTAATGCAATCATAGTACAGGGTGCGCCAGAGAAACTTACTTATTTGAAAGGTCAATAAAAACAAAAGTACTTCAGTTATTGTTTTAAATTATTTTTTATATGAGAATACAATATCCGAATTTTTTTTCATGTTGTCTTGAA
>JACJUY010011662.1:0-18538 GCA_014220935.1 Platorchestia sp. MABIK | reverse complement strand
AGGTTTTGAATATTCGATCTAGAAGAATATCAATGGCTTCGTTCAATGGGACATTGGTATAAAGAGAGTCTATGTCAAAACTACACATAAATAAATTGCTCAAGTTTGTCACATTAGAAAGATCGGCTATAAATTGTTGAGAATTATCAACGAGAAATTCGCTTATACAAAAATCGGACAGAATTGAAGCCAAATATGAAGTGAAATGTGAAGTGCAAGTTTGAAATGCAATTCAAAGACAGAAATTTGCAGTCACTATGTTTAAGAGAGTGAAGTAGAAAAAAAATTCCAATTGTGCATTTTTTCCCATCAGGGACGTAACACAAATATCGGAATGAATGAATGGAAGGGATCATGACCGCTTGGGAATATAAGAATACTTTTGCTGCTACCAGTTGCCCTCAGAACTTTTGAATGGAAGAGCTCGAAGTGTGTGATGACCGTCTCTGTGTTACAGTTTCACTTCTCTTCAGGTAAATTTTATTGCTCAAAAGAACGGATAGCAATTGGATTCGCATGCTCGATTGGTCTCCGTTCCTGGTGCATTAATACAGTTAAAACTGAAATGGTAGCGTAGCCTGTATCATAAATACGCTCATCACACTCCTCTTCGTTGTTCGAGGGATCAGAGAGCGAGTCTATTTTAGGCGCTGTACTGAACAGAGACGCGTCTATGCTAGACAACAGAGACCGAGTCTATTTTTGCCGCTGTATACCGAACTTCATCGAAAGAGCTGAACTTTAGGAAGGTGAGGGGAGGGGCGTGTGGGGTGAGGAGCGTACGCCACGGTAGAGGAAACAAGGTAGGGTCATTTCTATGGGGGAAATTACACTTCTTCTTGTTCTTGTAGCCAATAGAAAGGCTTTATTTTCAAACCAACTTTATGACGTCACTAAACCGCAGTGTCGTTAGGCCAATAGTGGAGACGGATATGGGAGTAGCAGTGCTACCAGAAGCAATATGAGCGCTGCCATTGGTTCGTGGCCGTGACGTCAGCAAACCCACACAGTCGACGAAAAAAAGACTGGTTTGACCCAACCTTGTTTCCTCTACCGTGGCGTACGCTCATGAATTAATCTCTAACAAAGTTAATGTGTTCCATGTATAGATACATCACGGATTGGTTCAATACTATATAAGTAAATGAATATTGTATTGTAACAGTCTGGTATTGTTCATATCTCCAGCATCATCGCACCTTCACAAATAGCTTGCTAATATCATTCGTACATTTGGGTCCTACGCAGCCGCATCCAACACAGGGAAAAAGAAAGAAAAAAAGAAAAACGGTTTATTTTCAATACAGATGGTATAAAAGTACAATCACTGGTTTTTAAAATATCTTAAAGTTAATACACTTAGATGATACACACACATGAGTATTGTAATACCCATGTCACTAGTCGAAAAGAAATGATTGAGGGTAATGTACTCCTAATGTTGCTTAATCTACATTTGATGATACATGTTATCATAATTATAAGAGACAACATAATTTCATGTACGATGCATTTTCATTGTGGGGTGAAAACACTTTTGACAGTTTACATGTACATGACTTAAAACTTTGACATTCTTTACGCCAGGAAGTTATATTTGAATTGATTGTTTCGGCAGATGTTTAAAAATATCATTTTAAGGAAGCATGAAAAAAATATAAATATAAGCATGAGGACCAAAAAAATTACAAGTTTCGTATTTCAAATTAAAACTTTTTAACATAACGCTCATTAGCTAAGCATTTTATTTAAGTATAAATGGATGATCACACAACAAATTTATGGTTATTTTACATGGATGCTTTACGATAATAAAGAGATGATGATTTAGGTATTGTTACAAGTTGAGAGTGAACAGAAAAAAAGAACCAGTATCTTTAGTTAAAATGCCAGTTGTCAGCCTAGGACACACATATGTGCATATGTACATGAAAATATATACACATATGCGGGCACATACATACTGACGTACATACACCCAACACGCACACATACATAAATACATATCTATGCATCCAGGCAATCACAGTACATATGCGTTCTACAAAAATGCTGTGCGATGTTCTGAAAATAAGATAATGAGCAAAGGAAAATCGTGACAACTTTTTCAGTATGTGTTGCTGCTTACAATTTCTGATGGAATGTCGAAGCGATGTTTGACTAAATATTGTAGCGAAAATATCATTGGTTGATACGCGTCTTATTTATCATCTATGGGTGATCGCGCAACAAATTTATATATTTTTTTATAAATGCTTTACCAAAATGAAGTGAAATGAAGTATTACGTAGTGACACATACACCTAATACACAAGTAAGCATGTGCGCAAATATCAGCATAAACTAGTCAGTATACACTAGCATTCCAATCAAGGGACTCTGAGAAAATACCTTTTGTCACGGCATGAATTTTATGAAATTTTCGTACCAAAAGTAGTGCACAAAACAGTCTACATGAGTCAGAAACATGAAAACGATTGTTCTACAACGGTTCCCATGCACAGAATAATCCTAGGTGCGGTTGTTGTAAACTTGTAATATACTCTAGAGCGTAAGAGATGGTATGATAATATGCACTACACTAGCTTAACTAGAGTATTTTTGGACGTGAATAAGAAAGAAGACATGAATGCCTTATAAGGGTTTCATATTAGAAAAAAAATCACAGTATCTATGAAATATGGTGCAGAATGTCTGCAGTTGATAAACACACATAAGTACAATGACGGTCTAGTTTGATGCTTGCACAAAAACGGAGAGGAAAGACATAAAATGCATATTCGGCTGGTTTATTTAGTTTAAATAGAGCTTGTTAATTCATGAAAGCGATAAAGATTATGAGCTTTGTGGGTTGAAAACATGACATTTAACATGTACAAGACATTTAAACTTTGGATTGCTTTACAATAATACAATGAAATGATGTGTTGGGTAGTGTTAGAAGTTGGGATTGAAAAAAAAGGGCGGTATATATTGTTTATATGCTAGTTACTAGTCCAGTGCACACAGGTGTATGTGCACAAATGCACACCAATATGCTCACTTACTCCCATGTACGTACACACCCACACAAGTAAGAATGTTTGCAAATCCCAGCCTATAGGCGATCAAATCATAATACCTGCGCATACTTAAAAACTGTTGTGTAATGTCTTGAATTAGAAGACAATGAGCGAAGGAGATTATTCAGCAATGGAGATACCAGGCAAATGAGATTCGTCAACACTTATTCAGTATGTTCTGTAACGAAGAATTATTTTTGAGACGCAAGATGACGAGTTATTTTAGCTTTAAATTCTCTCGGTCTTTGAGGGATCTATTTTAATACTCAGGGGAAGTTTGTTCCACAGTAAGGCGCCTGATATGGAAAGAGCCTTCTGCTCTAAGTGAGAGGAACGATAGTTGACTAAGACATTATCGTTTCTGTTCGGCTTTTGGTTGGTGACAGTGGGTGGATTGAAACGCACTATCTCAGCATTGCTCTGAGCAAGATAAACGAGGAGAACACGTTTTGGGCCCACTGCATGAGGTGCTATCTTGGATAGGAATCCATCCGAGTTTATTAAGGAGAGGGGTTACGTGATCACTTCTTTTGAAATTACCGTTGCATACCACCTTGGCTGCGAAGTACATGCACTTTTGTAAGTCCCTTTGAAGGTATTGAGGTAAGTCTCCCCCTACTAGGCTGCAGTAGCAAATGCGCGATAACACCAGGGATTGAATGGCTAATAATATGGATTTTTCGTCTAGCAAACTCTTTATACGATGAAAAAACAAAACATTAAAGTTCCGTAAATTTTGTTGCAAGCATTCTCAACATGAGATTTGAAGGACATGTTTCTATCGAACCAGATACCTAAATTTTTACCTTTTCTGCTGCTTTAATTTTATCATTTCCAACTGCATGAGTATGATCTGATGTTTTGTTAATTGCATCTTTGGATCCAAAAATAATGCATTGTGTTTTAAAAGCATTTAATTTAAGACCATTTCAGTCGTACCATGATTTCAGGCTACTCAGTATAGTTTCGGCTTTATTTGCGTCTGTGGTATTTCCGATGCAAAACTTGTTATTGCAATTTGAACATCATCTGCATACATTGAGATCCGTGTGTTGGAAGGCATTGGAGGGTAATCATTAATGAAAATAGAAAACAGTAGCTGACCAAGAATGGATCCTTGGGGAACACCAAAATTGTTTTGAATGAATAGGGACAATTTGTATTCTATGCGGACTGCATGAGATCGATTTGACAAGTAACTATCAAACCATTGCGTGTCTACTCCCAAGTTCAGTATGTTACGTAGAAGTCTATCATGTTCGACGCTATCGAACGCCTTAGAGAGATCGAGTAGCAGCAAGAGTGTTACATACTTTTGATCGATGTCACTGTATATTTTTTCAGAGATATTGAGCAGAGCGTCTTGAGTGCTAGTGTTTCTTCTATAGGCGTATTGATTTCGGTAGAGTAGATTTGACTCGTCCAGGTGAAATGACAGTTGATTTGTCACCACTTTCCCCTATAGTTTGGACATGACAGGCAAAAGACTGATGGGCCTGTAGTTTGATGCTGTATTTAGGTCACCACTTTTCTGCAACGGTCTGAAAATGGAATGTTTCCATTGGTTTGGAAACGTAGTGGATGCTATTGATGTATGGCAACAAACATCTTGCGGGACATAAACATGATTTTTTTCGTTTTTTATATACCATTCGTTACATAACCAGTCTGTAAAGAAAAAAGAAAAACAGTTTATTTCTAATAAAGTTGAAACATGAAATGTGTTACGTTGGTTTTTAAAGTAACTTAACATTAAGATTCTTTTAGTTGAAATTCAGGCATGGGTATCGTAATACTCATGTCAATTGGCGAAACAAAAATTATTGAGGAAATCACGAAAAAATTAGTTCCTTTTGTTGCGTTAATCTGATTTTGACTATGCATATAAATATAGGTACCTAAGAAGACATAATCCTTGTGACGCATTGCTGAAAACACTCTCGTAAGTGCACACTTATATTGGAATATGATCAAACGAAGGTAAGAACTAGTGATATGAGGGACTAATGTTGAAAGTAAAATTCGCAGATTCGAATTATTTTGCGTCTAAGACTATGAGGTCGACATTGGGGAAGATTTCTCATTCCGACGGATCAACTAGTATGTAAAATTACGAGCTTGGAGAGAAAATAAAATATTTTACCATAACTCAATTTTATGTTATTCCCTAAGCTAATAATACTGGCACAAAAATTTCACGGGAGTCAAAAACATGAGAAGGATTGTTGTACAATGCTCACCATAATATGTGCAACATAGCTGGAACATTACGAAAAGTTAACTACCTAAATAGTTTAATGCCATGAAGAACACCATGAACGAACGAACAAACGAGAAGAGGAAGAACAAGAAAAAGAAGAAGAGGAAGAACTCCAACAACACCACAGAATGCAGGCGTCTCCAGTCGTGCGGTGCTGACCTTGTAATGAAAGCAAGACACGGAGCGCCTTAGTGACGGGAGGGTCTGCACTCACTGCCGGGCGGTTGCCTGCGTGTGCGTCTTTGCGTTGTGAACGTGTGGAGTCTGCTGAATGGGTTGGTGTGTGTGTGCGTTTGTGTGTGTGCAATTATTTCAGCACGTGCGAACGCACTCTTGTTTGCGCACGTATTTTTGTATGTGTGAACACATCGTTAAGTGTTCCAGCATCTCCCTGCAGGTAGATGCATCTTTGTGTGTGTGTGCGTACCTATGAGACCATACATATCTTTGTGCCCCCTACGAGCGCATCTTTGTGTGCGTACACAGCTATGGGTCGGGACTTATGTATGTATCTCTGTGTGCGCCCTCATCACTTCTTATGTGCGTACGTACATCAATGTCAGGCTGATCCTTACTGTGGAACAAACTTCCACCGAGCATCAAAATTCCTAAAAACAATGAAAAAATTTAAGACCAAAATAGCGTCTCAAAAGACATTGAGTGCTGTAGTACATACTGAAAAAGTAGTTACAAATTTCTTTCGCCCATTCCCTTACACTTCAACACATTATACTACATTACACCACAGGTTTATAGTGTGCGTAGGCGATGTAATTGCTTGTATGCCAGTACTTGTTTGTCGGCACATGTATTGTGTATACGCTCAGCAGGTACTGCAAAACTGCCAAGCTGGCAACTTGCATTTGTTCTGTAAATACTTCTTTATTTTTTATTTAACTAGAACTTGTCGCCTTACTTAATTCGTCATTTTACCTGCCTGCTGCGGCCTGCGGCCTGCAGCCTGCAGCGGCCTGCACCAGCCTGCAGCGGCCTGCAGCGGCGTGCACCAGACTGCACCAGTCTGCAGCGGCGTGCACCAGTCTGCACCAGCCTGCAGCGGCCTGCTCCAGCCTGCAGCGGCCTGCACCAGCCTACAGCGGCCTGCACCAGCCTACAGCGGCCTGCACCAGCCTGCCCTCACGCCGCAACAAGTCAGTTCTATCTTTTTTTCGCCAATTTCTTGGGGTCATTTTAGAATTTGTGATGTTTTCACAGTTAATGAGTTAGACTTAATTTTAAACACTTTAACCAATTCATTTTACGCGTTACAGAAGTACACTGTTTTTTAAGGCCAGCACAATGGGCAAATTTGAGCACAGCTGCCTTTGGTTCCGAATAAGCTCAGTGACTACTAGGGCATCCTACCACCAACGCTATTCTAAGGTGTACAATTACGTTTAGCCTATTTTTTGGAGATGTTAGTCCTTATCTGTGTAATAAAAGGGAATTGAATACCTTCGTCCCCTAGTGGTGGTTTTGAGAACGCTTGGGTTCTTTGAGTACTTGGTGAAGTGTGATCAACTGTAGAAGTCCCTCGCGTATTTTCAATCATTAGTGTATTAGCTTCATTTAGTTCGTGTTTTGTTTAGGAATAGGCTGTAAATTGAAGATAATTTCACTAATCACCTCGAATGCAGTTTGGATTCTTTCCTCCATCATGTCAGAGGAGAACTGTTTTCATATAGTTGAGACCCGAGTCATCTTTTAATGTTTGTTAGTTGTGTTTAGGATGGATTAATTACGAAACTGCTCAGTAAATGTAGGGTTCACGGCACCAGTTCACCAGTTCTCATAACCAAAGATGTTCCAGTAGTCGGGCGGTGATAGCTCGAGGATATAGTTCAGTAGGGCCAAGCACATCGAGTAGACGTGCAGCCCTGACCGAGGATGATTGTAGCATGACATGGCGGGGCAATAGTTGTCCCGATCTCGTCTCTCCCGCAGCCGAAGAGAGGGTTTTGGACTCGGAAATCGTTCGAGCAGTTATTAGTATTTTACTTCCAGGCTCCATCAACCGTGGTAGTGAGGATCCCCAATACCATAGCTCTGTTTGTTTTTACTGCATTTTTATTTAATCTCCCAATAACTGCATTCTTTCAGTTGTTAAAATGAGTCGTGAAAATTAGTAGGTCAAGGAAATTGAGTCAAGGAAATTAGCTCTTTACTTCAGGAGTTCAATTTAGGAAACAGCCTGCTTGTTGCCTCATATGGCAGAGCTATTACTGGAATCTCGACAAGTTGAATGGCGTAGTGAATTGTTTTTATTATATAATACTGAAATCTTTGTTGAGAATTGTAACAGCATACATATATGAGCATTAGCGCAGCCAGGGAGGGAGGATGCACGGGGGCCATGGCCCTTCCCCAAAATGTTGAGAAGGGGGCCAGTTTCAGTCGCTGTTTTAAGTAAACGAAAAATATGATTGCTGATAATTAATGTCTGGCCCGCTCTGAAATTATTTGTAGACGATCCTGGGAATCATATTTGAACGATCCCCTCCCCCCAAACAAATTGATTGGCTGCTCTACTACGTAAATGCCAAACAGTGTAAATTCAGCAAATAGGTGAAATCTTTAAAACTTGGCATTGAGTGGCTCTTAGTAAATTTTCACCTAGCACTACTATTCTACAAGCTACACAATATTTAAGGGGGTCAACCCAGGCCCCTGCCATGCCCCTGTCGGTCCGGTGAGCATTTTTTGTTTTGTTGGAATAGAACCCTCAGGTGGTGGACTATTCGGTCCTAAAATTTTATGGCGCTACGGACACCAGATCCCCTACCCAGGGGGGGGGAAAAAAATCCTGAATTTTCGACCCCATTTCGACCCCGTATAAAAAGAACACAACACGGGAAATGTAAAAATTTTCTATCGAACTTTTGTTAAAAATGCTTCAAGAATTCTAAAACTGTCTTTGGTTTTGTTCTAGCATAAAAACTCAATGACTTCAGCTTTTGAAATATCCGTAATAATGAACTAAAAAATCAAAATATCCTATTTTTTCAAAAAACTAAGGCCTGAATCGGAAAAATGAATAGAAGAAATTGTGTTTCTTTTCAAAAGTTACAAACAATAGTCAAATTTCATAGGAATCAGGCTACAAGTATAAAATTTCATCATTTTTATTAAACAAAAAAATGTTTTATTTATTTATTTTTTTTCATGTACAATTCACCGTGTGAATATGAAATTATGCATGGAGATTATCGAAATAAAAATGAAAACAGCATTCGATTACATAAATTGTCCATTATATTACACTTCAACAAAAATTATTGTTTATGACTTATACTCAAAACCTCTAACTTTCAATATTCAAAAGCTGATAAGTCATTGAGTTTTTAGGCTAGAACAAAACCAAAGACAGTTTTAGAATCCTTGGAGCATTTCTAACAGAAGTATGGTAGCAAACTTCCAAATTGTTATTTTTTTTTGTCAACCTCAAAATCCAAAGTTAGTGTTTATTTCATTAGTGATAAAATATCGCTTATAATAAAAAATAAAGTTACAAATGTAAATATTTCCTACCATACTTTTGCTAGAAATGCTCCAAGGATTCTAAAACTGTTTGGTTTTGTTTTAGCATAAAAACTCAATGACTTATCAGCTTTTGAAATATCCATAAAAATGTACTAAAATACGATTTTTTCGAATTTTCCAAAAAATAAGGCCCAAATCAAAAAAGTTACGCGAGTAAAGTATGTTTATTTTCAACAAATACATATACTGGCCAAATTTCAAACGAATCGAATGAAAACAATTGAAATCTTGGGTTGACCCCCTTAAACCCGCTTCTTTTTTATCAGAACCTGTATAATGTTAGCTAAGTGTTTATCGACTTTGATGAACCGAATTTTCAGATTTCATTGAAATAAGCGTTCTCTTTTTCAATGTGTACTTTAACGGAATTGTACATATGAGTCCTTTTTTAAATAGAAAAAATATATAGTGATTTTAATAGCATCACGGTCAAGAAAACCGGCGTGCCAAATTTCGACCACTCGCGCGAACTGAAACTTGAACGCAGTCTTTCTCGCTAAAAACAGGGAAAAATAGGGGTAGTTTTGAGAGCGCTCTAACTTCTGAGAGAATGCATCCATCGACTTCAAATTACTCTCAAATGAAAGAATGAAACATTCTCTCTTTCCCTTTTCGTACACACGACCACGAACTCAACGATTTTCTGGAAATTACAAAAATTTATTGATAAGCCTTTCCGACTCGCGCGCCGTCAAAAAACTTAGGTTGACCTGTTCGCACCTGCGCGTTGACAAAACATCTAATTTTTCTCTGTTCTATCATCCGAAATAATATTATTCTCAACGTTACTTTTAATCAACAGACCATTTCATTTGCATTTGTTTAAAAATTCGATGTGATATATCAAGGCCGGAAGCACATCGAACTAGACCATGACTTATAGGACGTGGACCATATGAAATTTTTGAACAAATCATAGCGGAGGAACATAATTCAATTTCTGAGAATACATTCTTGAAGCGATTCAGGATGTTGCTATCATTTAATTTATCAGTTAATCAGTTTAAAATATACCATAACATATGTTTCTTACCTATAACTACAAATTGAAAAGGAAAAATCGAATAAGCTCGTGAATACTCTGACAACGTTAATATTGAAGTGGGTGAACCGTAAAAGTTTGTTGACCTGCAATAAATTTAAAAAAGAGAACACTTAAACGTTCTGAATTTGTTGAGACGTCGAAACAATTGCATTCAGAATGACATAACCTCAACATGAATACATTAGCCTGTACGAAAAACTTACCGTAGAAATCGTATCGGGGGCAAACATTAACACCTAAATTACCAGTTTCGCAGGAGAAAGAGTAAAAAATGACCTACCATTAAAATCTGCACCACTGACCTAATTTTATAAGAAAAAGGTAAACGTAAATATCAATACATATCATATTTGGACTGGTACAAAACCAACCAAGTGAACGAATGAGCATTTCAATGCATGAACATATGACGGAAACAATAGGAAAAGCAAGAAAAAACAAAAGCTTATTTTGAGACAATACCCATGAGCAAAAGACAAATAGTCGAGTACAGTGTTTAGCAAATGCTTGAAAGGAAAACGGAAAGAGTATTCTAGCTTTGAAAACAATTCACAAGCACGGGGCGAAACCAAATATCAACTACAGAGGCTTGAGTCGAGTTCCACACAAACATAAGTGGAAAAGGAAAAATTAAAGCTTCTATATTCGAAAGATATTCCTATATGTAAGGATGACAATGAGACTAATGATAGAATATTTGCGCAAATGAATGTTTATATCCAACACACGAAATTTTTGGTTTTGTGCTTCTGTCTTTCCAAATTTGGCCCTAAAATAGGTTTAACTTTGTTTACCGCGGATATTAAAAGGAATTTACATAAAATTAAATCCGCATTGATGCGTCTGATTCATAAAATTAAATATTAAATTCATATTAGAAGGAAATATCATACACGAAAATTTCTAGTGTGAATGTCGTTCACAAATGCAACGTGAAGAGGTCAGTATTGCCATCGATAAGCAGCATTTTTCAGCACTACTGCCGAAAACTGAGAGTAAAATTAACCTTGAAGTGTAGAAAAAGATCCAATATTTGATTGAGAGAATTGTATTACTTCAAGATGGAATTTATAAGGCGAGAAATATATTATTAGCGAAAAGCGCTTTTGTATTTAACCTTTAAGGTAATCGAAAACTTGACTAATGTCGCCATCTTAATATGTTAACAAAAAACAGAAATGCATTCTGGCTGAAGTCAGGATTTTAGTACAATTTTCACTGCCTACACTTAATGACGAGAAAGAACTGTATCTGTGCAGTACAATAAAGTATTGCAGTATGTAATTGCCACTGTAGGGATTCGTGAAATGGCATGGTGCATTCGACTGGGACTTTTTCATTGTTACTGAATTTTTTATAAGCCTTTGCCGAATTATTACAGAAAAACGTCGTGAATGTGAAAATGATTGAACTAAGTCATGGGAAAATAAAAACAATTTTAATTAACCTCAGTGTCATATCCTTGCTAATATCAATATTTTCCGAGAATATAGGCTTAAATCTTCCCTCTGCTTTCAAGGAATATCTGGAGCTCCACTCAAGCCGTTTTACTGGATACTGTATTTGATTTTGTCCTGTGCTTATGTACTTGCTCTAAAACCTAGAATAGGATTTTTACTTCCCTTTCAAGAATTAGTTAAACTCTTTACTCAGCTATTCGTCTTTTCCTCGCGGTTACTGTCTCAAGATTAGGTGCGTTACCTTTTTTTCATTCGTTTTTATTTTATTTAGGAGTTCAACCAATCAAATAGTCATTCGCACACTTTTTTTGATTTTGTCTCATTTCAAAAATTTTATTGAACGACCATTACAGATAAATATTGCTGATAAATTAATTTATGGCGGTGCAAAACATATTATCATGGCATGTATGTTTTTATTCTTACTTCTTTGAATCAGGTCATCACTTGCTCACACAAGTGATTCATTCAAAAGCTTAAAAAATACTCAAGCTTTTTGATCTCTACAAGCTCTCCATATGTAATTTCATGTATAAAACACTAACTGATGATGACGATGGAGAACTCAAACATTTATTCACTGCTCAAACTGGCCATCATGATCATTTAACACGAAACAGAGGTAACTTCATACCTCCTTAGTATTCAAAATCTCGGCCACAACACCCCAGTCTGAATTTTTTCGTCGGCGAAACGGTAATTATGATCGGTTTTCATCGTTTATCGAAGTTTTCCGACGGTATATATATTACCGGTGATCAACCGTAATTTTAGACGCTAAAAATGTCCGCCGACAATGATGACCGTTATTTACCGTCGATTTCTGACTGTCATTCCTACTGTTGAAAAACAACGGTATAACTACTATTGTTTTTCAGACTATACTTCATAATTTGAAATTACCGGCAATGATAGATAGCCCATGTCTAAGTTTAATCAAGGACAAGTCAGATAAAAGTATGTTATGTATTACTCGTGGTCAAATGAAATTACATGAATTAGTTTACGTAACCTTGACATGATGTAATTTGAGCATTAGTTCTTTTGTTATGAAAGTGAAAACTTTAATTCGAAGCTTAAACATTTCAATTGGATTTTCACAAATAATTTTTCTATATTTATACATTTTAATTTTATACATATTAATATGAAGTTCAAATTCTTTCACCAATGCTTCAAATGTTTTAAATTTAATTTCAAATGTTCTCATTTTAACTCTTTGTACTTTATAATAAAAATGAAACTGTGAAGTTAAAAATGCAGGGTTATAAAGGTAGATAAATAAAATTTGAACATTCCTACTAAATATCTCATTTATGTACTATTATATTTTGTCAATTGTTGATCACGTTCTTCGTATTTGCAAGAATCCCAATCTATAATGACCTATTTTCTGTTAAAATAATTTTACTTGAGGTGATTAAAAACGAACATATCAAAACATTTCAATGCATACCTTTATAAATTCACAGCTTTTATTAATGAAATATTTTTAAATTAGTTGATCAACATAGAAAAATTATTGGAACTTTCGTGATTTTGAACTTGCATTTGAGCTTAACGTATTGTCAAGGTATCACATTGCTCGCCGTTGTTCATTGCGGTGGTCCAAGTTTGAGCGTTGGTACTGTTTACTGTTTAGATTGCTTCAAAGTAATATGGTCTAAACATTGAAATTGTTTCATAGCTAATAATATGTGGACCAAGATAAAATTTCCTTAATGTTGGTATTTTAAATTATTTTGATGTGTTTTACTGGTAACGTGAGATTTCAAAATTATTCCCTGTGCATTCACAAGAAAAATTTGCTTTTTAAATGTGCGTTTGTGTACACACATCAAAGTTACCATTCAAGCTACTCCACTCATTGGATTATTCAATTTTCACTATGTTGGTATAATTATTATTTAAATTAGTGTGAGTGTAAATGATAATTTTCAAAGTGACCTTCCTTCTTGTGGAAAGTATAACCTTGTGTAATCACAACCGGAAATTACTTTCTAATAATGCATTTGTTTATGTAAATTATTTACACATGCATATTAGTATTACATTTTCAGACATAAAAGTTATTACAGATCAGGCATCAAAGAGAGCAGTTTCCCACTGCATAAACTAGTCAAAAATGATGAAGTTGGTAAGATCTTGTTTTAACAGATGTGTTGACATTACAAATTCTATTCTGAGTCACCTCAGCTGTGTTTTTAGAAATGAGGTGTAGTATATTTCTAAATCAAACTTTAAATGGACCATAGCAATGTCTTCGGGGAAAAATTAAATTCAATATTTACTCACACCCACTCTAACTTATTTGTTCTGATAGTTACTTTCTGATATGCCTTTGCTAACATGCCACTACCTATCTACAAAGTCTTTGCAGAAGCTCAAATTATGTTCTGGATGGTTTGTGCAATAGAAGCATTAGAGGAATGTCATGAGCATTATCAATGCAGAAGATTGTTCTCAATCTAATGACAAATTTGAATTAGTTTGTCATAATTTTCAACTTTACCAAATCATTCCAGTTCATCATGTGTTAAAGTAGTAATAAATTCACTCAACATATTTTTATGAAACAATGTCAATTGTTGAAAAATTTTCGAACTCTGTAGTCTATGAAAAGCGACGTTTCGATGTACGAACATCATGTTCAGGCTAAAATTTTCCAGAAAAAATTTTCAGTCGTATTGATAAAATGCAAATTTAATACTCAAAGCTACATGAGATAATGTTATAATGTTGGAAAGGACAGCACAAAAAAATGACTAGAAACTAAATTTGTATCACAGCAATATGTATTACTGTAGTAAGATTAGGTAACAGTATTAACATATTTTTAGTATTACACCCAGCGCAATACTGTTACCTACACCTTATTTTCCTTTTAAAAAGCTCAAATTCAATTTTAAAAAACTCAAATTTAATTCAAAACAGATCAGGTTTAATTTTAAAATTGTCAAGTTTATTTTAAAACAGATCAAGTTAAATTTTGAAAAGCTTATGTTTCTAAAATTGTTTACCTATACCCATGTACTTGACCTTTTATAAATTAAACTTGACCTTTTTTATATCAAAGTTGAGTGCTTCAAACTGAACTTGAGCTTTTTAAAATTGACCTTGAGGTTTTTTTAAGTTGAACTTGATATTTTTAAAATTAACTTGAGCAGTTTTAAATCAAACTTGAGCCTTTTTGAATTAAACTTGACTTTTTTAAATTGAACTTGATTTTTTTAAATTGAACTTGACCATTTTAAATTGAACTTAAGCTTTTTAAAATTGAACTTGACCTTTTTCACATTGAACTTGAGCTTTTTTACATTGAACTTGAGCTTTTTTCCATTGAACTTGAGTTTTTTACATTGAACTTGAGCATTTTTATATTGAACTTGAGCTTTTAAAAATTGAACCTGAGCTTTTTAAAATTGAAATTAAGCTTTTCAAAATTGAAATTAAGCTTTTTTTAAATTGAACTTGAGGTTTTTAAATTGAACTTGAGGTTTTTCAACTTGAACTTGAGGTCTTTCAAATTGAACTTGAGGTTTTTAAATTGAACTAATGTTTTTTTAAAATGAAGTTGACCTTTTAAAATGAAGTTGACTTTTTAAAATAAAGTTTACCTTTTAAAATAAAGTTTACCTTTTAAACTGAAGTTGACCTCTTAAAATGAAGTTGACCTCTTAAAATGAAGTTGACCTCTTAAAATGAAGTTGACCTTTGAAAATAAAGTTGACCTTTGAAAATGAAGTTGACCTTTGTAAATAAAGTTGACCTTGGAAAATGAAGTTGACCTTTTAAAATGAAGTTGACCTTTTAAAATGAAGTTGACCTTTTAAAATAAAGTTGACCTTTTAAAATGAAGTTGACCTTTTAAAATGAAGTCGACCATTTAAAATGAAGTCGACCATTTAAAATGAAGTTGACCTTTTAAAATGAAGTTGACCTTTTAAAATGAAGTTGACCTTTTAAAATGAAGTTGACCTTTCAAATGAAGTTGACCTTTTGAATAAAGTTGACCTTTTAAAATAGAGACCTTTTATAATGAAGTTGACATTTCAAGGGGGCAACCAAAGATTTCAATTTTTTTCATCCGATTCATTTAAAATTTGGTCAGTATATGTATTTGTTGAAAGTTAACTTTTTTACTCGTGTAACTTTTTCGATTTAGGCCTTATTTTTTTGAAAAGTTTTAAAAATTTGTTTTTGCGACATTTTAATGGATATTTCAAAAAAAGACTAGTCAGTGAGTTTTTATGCTAGAACATAAACAAAAATAGTTTTAGAATCCTTGGTGCACGTCTAACAAAAGTACGGTAGAAAGTTTTACATTTGTAACTTTTCGTTCTTTTTATATGCGATATTTTATCACTGATCGAACATACACTAATTTTAGGTTTTGTGATTGATAAAAATTTTCTTTTTGTACAATTTGGAAGTTTGCTACCGTACTTTTAATAGAAATGTTCCAAGGATTCTAAAAATGTCTTTGATCTGTTCTAGCATAAAAACTCAATGACAAGTCCTCTTTTGAATGTTGAAAGTTAGAGGTTTTGAGTATAAGCCAAAAACAAAATTTTTGTTGAAGTGTAATATAATGGACAATTTATGTAATTGAATGCTGTTTTCATTTTAATTTCGATAATCTTCATGCATAACTTCATATTCACACTGTGAATGGTAATTTACAAAAAATTATAAATAAAAAGGAAATTTTTTTCATAAAACTTTTGAACTTTTATATTTGTAGTCTGATTCTTATGAAATTTTACTTCTACATGTAATTTTTAAAAATGAACACAATTTCGCCCATTCATTTTTTCGATTCAGGCCATAGTTTTCTCAAAAAATTTGACATGTTGGTTTTTCAGTGCATTTTTATTGATATTTCCAATGAATGGAACTCATTGAGTTTTTATGCTAGAACAAAACCAAAGACAGTTGTAGAACCCTTGAAACATTGTAAACAAAGTTACGGTTTCAAATTTTTTATTTCCCGTTTTGCTTTCTTTTTATATGTCGTCGAAATTGGTCGCAAATTCAGGATTATTGGTCCCCTTACTCACCCCTGGGGAGGAGGATCTAGTGTCCGTAGCGCCATAAAATTTTAGGACCGAATAGTCCATCTAAGGGTTCTTTTCCAACAACTGACCTAAAAAAGCTCACCAGTCCGATAAGGGCCTGGCAGGGGCCTGGGTTGACCTCCTTAAAATGAAGTTGACCTTTTAAAATTAAATGTGACCTTGTTTATATAAAACCTGAGCTTTTTTAGACAAAAATTGAGTTTTTTAAATTAAAGGTAAAAAGATGTAGTCATACCAGTACTTATTGCTGTGGTACAAATTTTGCTTCTAATCATTTTCTACCCAATTGAAAATCGAGGACGTATCGCCGATGGGTTACGGCCGAGCAAGAGAGAACCTAAGGGACGTATCATCGATAAATCGCCTCCGCATCGTAGGCGAAATGTCCACTTAGGGACGAACTTTTTGGCTGAGATACGTCCGCGGCCGTCCTCGACGATCATACATGCTAAGTCCATGCTACGTCCCTGCTCGGCCCATTTCGCCGGCGATGCGCACATGATTCGCGGATGGCCATCCTTGAATTTGGCATTAAAAAAAAACTTTCGGTCGCGCACAGCCGAGATTTATCGCCTCTAAACGACCCTCAAATACAAACATATCTATATATATATTTATATTTATGAGGGTCGCTGAGAGGCGATAAATCTCGGCTATGCGCTGCCGAAAGTTTTTGTCGAAAGTTGTCGTTTTGAAGAGCACCACTCAATTATTTAATATATATATATATATATTGAATATTTGAGTATTGCTCTTCAAAATGACAACTTCGCTGAGCGTGGCAGAGAGTTTCTAATGGCAAAGCTTAGCAAACACTAAAATGGTTACCCCCGCTGTTTATTATGTAAAGAACAAAAATACTGGCTCATCTTGGCCGAAAATTACGCACACCTGTCCAATTACAGCGTAGACTGCGCTGGTTTTATTTCTACGATCGCATACTGGACTCGCAGTTATTAAAACATGATTTGACATTCAAGTTATTTATTGCTAATTTTTTTACGTAACTGCAAAGCACGATCAGCATTAGGCACCCAAAAATGGTATTAAAATTAAACATTTCATTAAAATTACTCCTTTACTTAAGCTAAATCTAGAATATTAGGATAAGCCTCCCTAGCCATATTAATGCGTTGTAAAGAGTGGAAGAAGAAACACATAAATTTGCAGGGAAATAAGCTAACGGGGAACCTATGAACAAGACGTGTCTACACACCTTGTTTTCAGAATCAACAAGATACACAGAAGTTTATGAAACATGATAGAAGTTAGAGAAGAACGTAATAAATTACCAAAAAGTCAGCAGTAATCTGCGAAAAATTGATTCGTAGTAAAACAAAAGCATTTGAAATCAAAAGGAATGTCTACCTTACCTTCAGCTGGGCCTCAAAAATTCCCCTGGGATCGCTAGTTCCCATGGATATAATAGTTAATAGCCCTGAGGGGTCTAAACCTTCTGTGACACTTCATCTTAGAATACACCCTGTGTCTTTCCGTCTAACTCGAGTGAAACTGGCTCGTCAAGGGCTGGCGCACAATTTTCAAATGTCCAAGTGATAGCTGGAAGAAATGTGACGGGTCTTTTGCCTCTCCTCCATCCCAGTCAACCCAGTTTTCCCTTGATGGAAAAAAAATAGTTGGTTATCAAGTATAGGATTGCTATCCCACGAATGAATATTCTGAGTACGAAATACCTTTAATAGTTTCCTGGTCAAATTTTAGTGAGAATAAATGTTCCTCATAGTATAGGTTTGTAAAGTTTATCCCTCGTTTCAGGTTCAGTATCAGTAGCTTTACTCATTTAAATAATAAGGGTATACCGGCTGGAAAAAAACTTTGAGAAGAATATCGAATTACTTGTGTTTCAAGAGTTCTACACATGTTACAATACAAAGATACTGATTTAAGCCTAGATTAGACATAACAAAAAATATTGGTTTCACAAATATTGGTATCATATATCACAATGCGAGAAGACTAGGTAGGGTAATTTTGTACATGATTGAAATTACAGATGACTAGTTGTTACTGCTCACCAGAGATTCGCATGTTAAACAAACTGAACGAATGATAATCGACCTCTGGACATCACA
>JACJUY010011661.1:8512-22322 GCA_014220935.1 Platorchestia sp. MABIK | reverse complement strand
CTCCCACAATGGATTTCTTGATTTCAAATTGCTGTATTAACTTTTCTTCTAGTTCATCATACGTAGCATCCGAGAGTAACGTAGGTTTAATTCTTTGTTGTAGATCAGTAATGATGTTTACAGGCAAGGCTTTAACTAAAATACTAGCTTTCTTACTG
Source organism: Platorchestia sp. MABIK (assembly GCA_014220935.1). Taxonomy (NCBI): domain Eukaryota; kingdom Metazoa; phylum Arthropoda; class Malacostraca; order Amphipoda; family Talitridae; genus Platorchestia; species Platorchestia sp. MABIK. The sequence goes on along the minus strand of JACJUY010011661.1, from coordinate 22,164 downwards.
CGATTGTTTCCCGCCTTCTGAAGAGCGTCTGCACACTGTACGTTTAAACGTTGTATAAATTCACGCACTGTTTCCACTTCAATGTCGAATGGAGGACAGCTAAATGTAGAATACACCATCTTGGTTTCAGAGCACTTGCAAAGTTCAAATTCACTTCAGAGATTCGAAGTCTTTGTCGCCAATTTGTAGTGTCGTACTATCGACACAACTTGAGGTATTGTAGCAGAAGCTTTAACTTCACTTCAGTTCCCTAAGCCGCAAACTCGGGAGAGGGATAAGTACACGCACAGCAAGGCTCCTAATAATGTACTGATTCCGTCGATGACAGACTTTCCTTAAAACTAGCAAAGCCCGGAAGTCAAACAAAGATCTTCCGTTGCTTGTAAAGGCAAAGCGTAGCAAGACACCATAAAGGACTTTGCCGGCCAGCTTCCGGCGGTTGCAGTCTAGGCATTTCGGACCCATCCTAACCCAAGAGCAATAAAGACATCCGGTGGCGCCTGCCATGCAAGGCTCACACCGAGATATAACACTTTTGATGTTTTTATTACAAAAAAAAACATGATTTAAGAACATGGATATTAATATATTTGATGTGACCAAAAACACCATGCTATTTATTTGAAAATATGTTTTTTTCACTAAAAAATCATGACTGAAAAACTGGATATTAATATATTTTATGTGACCAAAATCACGTTGTTTGATTTTACATGTATTTTACAAAAAATCACGATTTTTTTAAAATTAAAAATCATATTTTTTTAAAACAATCATGTTTAAAAAAAAATCATATGTAAAAAACATGGATATTAATATATTTCATATGACCAAAAAAACATGATTTTTGTAAAAACATGTTTTTTTACAAAACAATCATGACTAATAAACATGAATATTAATACATCTTATGTGACCAAAAAAAACATGCTGTTTTTTTACAATAAAATCATGCTCTTTTTTTACAAAAAAATCTTGACTAAAAGCCAATACATTTTATGTGAACCCCATACGGTTTTATTTAAAAACATGTTTTTTTACAAAAATCATGAAAAACCCTCGATATTAATATATTTTGTGACCAAAATCACGCTGTTTTATTTCACATGTTTTTTTCCCAGGTCTTTTTTTTTAACAATCATGTTAAAAAAAATCATATGTAAAAAACATGGATAATTAATACTTTTCATGTGGCCAAAAAAACATGTTTTTTTACAAAACAATCATGCTAATAGACATGCATATTAATACATCTTATGTGACCAAAAAAATGCTGTTTCTTTACAAAAATTCATGATTAAAAACCAATATATTTTATGTAAACCCCATACAGTTTTTTAAAAACATGTTTTTTTTTTCCAAAAAATCATGAAAAAACCTGGATATTAATATATTTTATGTGACCAAAAAACCATGCTTTTTTTATATTTTTTTTATCAATATGCAGTCTAATGCGCTCACGGAAATTAAAAATTCCGTTCCTAAGAATCACTAAAATAACACATTTAAAAACATTTTATATGAATGACACTCCGCTCGCTGATGCGTTATTTTCGAGTTATTCAACTTTGAAATTTTCAAGTTCCATAGCAGTTCCAGTCAGTTGCGCGCTTGAGCTGGAGCTGTTAGCGTACGTTTGGGTACTTTGGTAATTTATTATTAGCTGACCCTGCAGAGCCTGTACCCACTTCTAGGATGTTTTAATTAATAGCACAATAAATGCTATCACCCAAAAATATTAGAAGGGCTGGGGAAGTGAATACCTAATCAATGGTTTTCACTCATACGCTTTTGCTAATGTTTTATGGTGGCCACCATATTGAAACTGATGTCAACTGCATATCGATTTCAGTATTCACTACCCCAGTCCCACTAATGTTTTTGGGTGATAACCTTAATTGTGTTATCAACTAAAACATCCTAGAAGTGGGTTCAGGCTCGGCGGGGTCGTCAAATAATAAATTACAAAGAACCCAAGCGTACTCTAACAGCTCAAGCGCGCAACGCAATTGCTATGGAAGACGAAAATTCAAAACTTGAATAACTCAAAAATAACGCATCAGCGAGCAGAATGTCATTCTTGTAAAACCTTTTTAAATGTGTTCCTAGTGATTCTTTGGAATGAAATTTTCAATTTCCATGAGCGCATTAAACTGCAAATTGACCATTTATTTTAACAAAAAACCATGTCTAAAATATATGGATTGAAATATATTCATTGTGACCAAAAAACCCTTGTTTATTTTTAAACATGTTTTTTTTACAAAAAGTCATTAAAATCACTTTTTCTGGTCATGACTTCTTTGTAAAAAAAACATCTATATGTTAATACGCTTAAAACTAAGTTCGTGGGTAACGCTCTACATCCAATAGGCTGGATAGGATAGGTAGGTTAGATTAGGTTGGGTTAGTTTACATGCATTGATATGCTTGATATTTTATCATGATAGGATAGGTAGGATAGGTTAGGATAATTATTATTTTTCATCATTATCATTTTATTATATTTTCACCATTTTTATCTATTTTTTTGTCAATTTTTCCTAATTTGTTGATTTTTTCAATTTGGTAATTTTTTTCAATTTGTTGACTTTATTGATTTCAATTTGTTCATTTTTTATTTTTTTTAATTTTTGTCATTCAATATTTTTTTTCAATTTATTCAATTTTTTCATTCATCAATTTTTTTTTACAAATTTCAATTTTCATTTTTTCATTTTTTCCATTTATTTCATTTTTTCTTATTTTTTCAATTTTATAATTTTTTCCTGATTTTTCAATTTTTATTCAATTTATCAATTTTTGTTTCAATTTTTTTCTTTATTCCAATTTGTTCATTTTTTTAAAAAATTTTTCGTTTATTTTCAATTTTGCTATTTATTTCAAGTTTTTTATTTTTTCAAACTTTTTCACTTTTTCCAATTTTTTTTGAGTTCATCATTTCTTGTCAAATCGTTTCATTATATATTTGAATTTTGTAATTTTTTCAAATTTTTCATTTTTTTCAATTTTTTCTAATTTTTTCATTTGTTTCAATTTTTTTCATTTCTTTCAATTATTTCAATTTTCTTCAAATTTATTCATCTATATCAATTTTTTCATTTTTTCCAATTTTTAACTTTCTTCCAATTATTTTTTCAATTTTCAATTTTTTCAAATTTTTCATTTTTTCAATTTTTTTCATTTCTTTCAATTTTTTTCATTCATTTTCAATTTTTCCATTTTTCCAATTCTTTTATGTTTTCAAATTTTTTTCATCTTTTCCAATTTCATTTATACGAATTTTTCATTTTTTCAATTTTTTCATTTTTTTTCAATTGGTTTTTTTAATTTTTTCTCAAATTTTTCATTTTTTCCCACTTTTTCATATTTTAAATTTTTTCCTTTTTTCCAATTTCTTCATTTTCTCCAATTTTTTCATTTTTTTCAAAATTTTCCATTCCTTCCAATTTTTTCATTTCTTTACTTCTCCCATTTTTGTTTTATTTAATTATTTTTATGGTATGTTTATTTGTTATTATTTTTTGATTCATTGTTCAAGTTTTTCAATTTTTCCAATTTTTTATTTGTTCCCAATTTTTTATTGTTTTCCAATTTTTTACTTTTTTCTAATTTTTAATTTTTCCCAATTCCTTCATTTTTTACCAATTCCTTCATTTTTGTCCAATTTTTTCATTTTTCCCAATTTTTTCCATTTTTCCAATTTCTTCAATTTTGTAATTTTTTCATTTTTTTCATTTATTCCATTTTTTCATTTTCCAATCTTTTCATTTCTTCCGATATTTTCATTTTTTCAATTTTTTCATTTTTTAGAATTGTCATTTTTTTCAAATATTTTCATTTTTCCAATTTTTTCATCTTTTTATTTTTTCCATTTCTGTTTTATTTAATTATTTTTATAGTATGTTTATATGTTATTATTTTTTGATTCATTTTTTAAATTTTTTATTTTTCTAACATTTTTATTCGTGTATTTTTTTATTTATTTATCTTCTTAAATTTTTTTATTTTTATTTCAATTTCATTTTTCTTTCATTTTTTTTAAACTTAACATTGCATACAAATTTGATTTTAAATTACAGTAATTACTTCAGGAATCTTTCCATATTAAACAATGCCAATAAAATGCATTTCCTTCATACTTTAACTAATTTCACATGCTTGGAATTTAGTTAATTTTAGAAACCGTGTAATCCACGCGGGTTTCTGCTCATTATTATGAAGGCCCCGTGACTCACGTTATCGTGTCTACGCAGATACTATATGGATAGCAGAATGGATAGGATAGGTTGGTATATGTTAGGTTAGGATGGGTTAGGAATATGTTATTCTAGAATCTCTTGGGTAATGTCTACCGAATTTTTTCACGGGTCCTCCTAGCTTAACAACGACATTGGTTAATTTGAGTTAGGATAGGTAGGGTTAGGATAGGTTAAGTTAGGTTAGGTTAGGAGAGGATAGGTCAGGATAGGTTAAGTTAGGATAGTTAGCATAGGTTACGTAATGTTGATGACATTTATTCACGGGCCAACTGTTTTTTATGTTTGACAAATTATCAGGAAAGCTTCCGTTAGCATATGATAGGTTAGTGTATTCATGTTAGGATAGGTTAGGTTAGAATTTTTGACAGAATTTTTTGAGTTTGAATTTTTGACCGAATTTTTTTTCTAGCTTAGCAATGACATTGGTTTAAGTTCGGTTAGGATAGGTTAAAATATGTCAGGTTAGGATAGGTTAAAGATATATCAGGTTAGGATAGGTTAAAGATATGTTAGGTTACGATAGGTTACTTAATGTTGACTGAATTTTTTCAGGGGACACTGTTTTTATTTTTGACGTATTATGGGGATGGGTTCGGTTAGGAGATGCTAGGTTTGAATTGGTTAGGTTAGAATAAGTTTGGTTGGAATATAAGAGTAAGATAAGAGTAGGTTAGGTTGGGTTAGGTTAGAATAGGTCATATTAGAATTTGTAAGGTAATGTTGAATATTGACCGAATTTTACCACGGGTCCACCTAACTGAATGATGACATTGGTTTAAGTTAGGGTAAGATATGTTAGGTTAGGATAGATTAAGATAGGTTAGATGATGTTGACGGAATTTTTATCATGGGTTCACGGTTTGTTATGTTTGTCATATTATCAGGAACGGTTTGGATAGGATACGTTAGAATATGTTTGGATGGGTTTGGTTAGAATAGGTTAGGTTGGAATTGGTAAGCCAATGATGACCGGGTCCACCTAGATTAACTGTGGGATTGTCCGTGGAATTTCCACGGGTCCTACTAGTAGATTTTAATATATTTCATGTGACCAAAAAAACATGTTTTTAACAGAAATTTTTAAAAAAATAATCATGAACATGGGTACTAATATATTTCATCTGACCAAAAAAAACTGCTATTTTCATAAACATGTTTTTTTACAGAAAGTCACTAATGTCAATTTTTTTAGTCATTTTTTGTATAAAAAACATTTTCTATAAAAAGCATGGTTTTTGGTCACATAAAATATATCAATATCCATGTTTTTTCAGTCATGATTTTTTGTAAAAACATGATTTAAAAAAACAGCATTGTTTTTTGTCACATAAAATATATTAACATCTTCATTTTTTTGTCATGATTTTTCTGTAAAAAAAAATGTTTCTTGAAAAAACAGCATGGTTGTATTTGGTTGAATAAAATACATTAATATCTATGTTTTTTAGTCAGGATTTTTTGTAACAAAAACATGTTTAAAAAAACAGTAGTTTTTTGGTCACATAAAATATATTAATATCCATGTTTTTTAGTCATGATTTTTCTGTAAAAAACAATGTTTTTTAAAAAAAGCAGCATTGGTTTTTTTTGGTCACATGAAATATATCAAAATAAACATTTTTTAATCATGATTTTTTGTAAAACAAGAAAATTTTTTGAAAAAGCCTTATTTTTTTTGTCACATAAAATTTATTAATATCCACGTTTTTTAGTCAAGATTTTTTGTAAAGATAACATGTTTTCTATTAAAAAGCATGTTTTTTTGGTCACATCTCTATCAATGACCATAAGTAAAGATGTATTGTTACAACACACCATTTGGGGAGTTGAAGGTGATTCATGTGCATTGTAAAATAAATGAAATATCAAAACATGACACCACAGGAAATAAAAAATTTCATACAACCATAGAAAACCATGAATTAAGAAGTATGCTGTTTTATTTCTTAATCTGACATGAAAACAAATTATGTAATGTGGTTCTTTTCCTTGCTGAGTTATTTTTAAACATGATATTTAAAAAAAAACAAAATATCCATGTTTTTTTGGCCATGGTTTTTTTTGTAAAAAAAACATGTTTTAAAAAAAAAAAAAAAAAACGTTTTTTTTTAGTCACATCTCTAGGTGGGTCGCAGTCACATTTGTAGACTTAAGAGTGTCTGCAAAGGAAGTGTTCTGTCTGACATAGTGGGCGGCTACTTTCCGCTTTGCTTCACCATAAGATAATTTATCATTTGCCTGCAGCGCCATAATCTCTTCTTCCCGCCTATAGGTTGGGCAGCCCAGGGAGGAGGCCGGGTGAGGTCCTTCACAGTTAGAACAGCAAGCAGGTCGGGAGCAAGGTAGCTCATGCAATTCTTCAGCACAGTGGTAACACATACTTAGGTCACTTCTGCATGTCCCAGCTCCATGTCCAAACTTTTGGCATTTAAAACACCGCCTGGGCTTGGGCACATATTGCCTGACGGAGCACTTTGTCCATCCTATTGAGATCTCAGCGGGCAGCTGGCATGCATCGAAGGTTAATATATAAATAGGTTGGTCGATCCGAACTCCAGTGACTCTCTTTTTTATCTGGTAGACCTCAAGCACTTTGTCTCTTGGGTCCTTCGAGGATTTCACCGGGTGAGAATTTGGGGTTATTTCTATAATAAATAGTGCCTTTTATTTGGTTAAGAGTTTTATGTGGTTCAAGAATCACCTTGTGTGAATCCAAAGATTTTAGGTTCATAATGGCTCGACTCTGAGCTTGGTTTGAGACTTCCACTATCAGCTGCCCTGATCTTGCTTCACTGATATTCTTGAGCGGGCCTCCGATAGCTCGTTCTATCTCGTCATTAGCCCTAATAACGTTGATGGTAGACAGGTTCACATCAGTAGGTGAGGAAATATGGAAAAATCGTTTATATGCAGGTCCCTGTCCCTGTTCCTCCAGCGGCGGGAAGAAGGAGACGGAGCTGTTGACTCGTGGTCTCCGGGCTTGTTGGTTTCGTCCTCTATAAGCTGGTTGGTAGGGCTCTAGGGTTTCATATTTCGGGCCATCTGGGTTTTCAGAAAGTTTCTCCGCAGTCAAGTGGGAATCGCTGTCTTTATTGAAGGGTGCAGCAATCATCACCCCTGGAGCGGTCAGAGGAAAGTCCATATGGGAGCTCAAGGTCAACAAAGAAGAGGCAAGGCTGGTTGTCCTTTTAGGCATCCCAGCAGAGTCCGAAGGAGGCGCCAGGTCATTACCGAGAGATCGTGAAGACTGGGGTTGAGAAGGGGGCCCCACCCCCTGAGAGGAGTTTTTGGAAGTTGCATTATCGCCCATGGAGAGGCTTGTTCAAAAACGGCGGGTCTGTATAGGAATTCAACTCCCTGTTGCCCGCCCCAGGGAGAGGGCTCTGCCAATCCGAAGACGGACAGAGCTGAAAATTACTGCTTATTGCCGCCTTTTAATCCCGGCGACCATTCAGCTCATCAGCACAGTTATACCTTGAGCTTGGGGTTTTGCCACCCCAGTTAGTCTGGCCTCTCCAGCAGAGCCACTCCAACATGATTGAATCTGCCGGGGAGACCAATTCTCCCCGAAGGCCCAGCCCCCGCCTTCCTCGAGACACGCAAGCCCCCTCCCCACAACAAGGGCGGGATGGCACGAGGAGGGCATTCTATGTATTCATTCTACGGATAACCTGCACCGATTCTCCAAAGACTGCCACACTCATTCAAACACTCTTCTCTTTTCTGTTATGTCTCCAGCAGCTGCAATATTTGCAATCAATTAATTACACATCTGATTCTACGGACATCTCATACACGAGGCTCTTCATATGTCCCCACAGAAAAAGTTCAATGGGTTCAGATCAGGAGAGCTAGAAATCCAGTTAACCAGTCTTCTGGTTGAGGCAGGTAGATGGAGGTTACCATCAATTTCCAATTAGGTTCAAGTTTTGGGACCGATGATTTTTTTTCACTACCAGTTATTCATATTTCCCAAAAATGAAAACTCACCAAAAGAAAACAATTTTAAGATATATAAAAGTTCTCAACTACTGCACCAAAATATGGCTCATAAACAAAAGAACGCAAAGCAACACTCACCTGAATAATACCATAGTGGACATAAAAATCTGATGTATCGATACCGTCCTTCCGGTCGATATCAGCAGTCGGAGAGGCGGCGTCTTCGCACCTGCAAGAGCAATGTGTTAGTGAACCAGCTCAGAGCATGCAGTAACATCACTGATATTAGTGAGTTATCAGTAACACAGTTCAACTACTACTTATCATTGGTACAAGTTACAAACTACGAGTTATAAGTAACCCAATCATGGATACAAGTTATTATTATTATGTAAGACAGTTTTAGCCTCCCTTAACCACAACAAAGATGTTCCCAGAGAGGAAGGCACCATCTAGTATGGAGTTGAGGGAACGCGGAATCTCTGCACAAGGTGCACAGAAATAGCAAGCAAAGAAAGAAGTTCATGAAACAAGAAAAAGTTGAAGAAGAAAGTAGGAGGAGCTGAAAAACAGGACGGCAGTGAACCGAAAAAAGATGGTCCGTAACAGGGCAAAAACCTATTTTATTTCAACAAAAAGGAAGCCTACCTAACCCTTAGCTTGGGCCCTCACCATGGAGACAAGTTATAAACAGCCCGTGAGTCATCTGTAACTCAACACTACCAATTATTGATACAAGTTATAAACAGACGAATTATCAATACCTCAAATACTACCATCCATTGATAGTTGCAAACATTAGATGCCGAGTCAGGAGAAACTGCAGATGCCAGTGAATGGCTGAGAAGTGGGAATGAAAAACGGAAGCTCGCCTTAAATAATCGGAGTTAAAACTCAGCAAATAAGTACAACAATAAAGGATAATTTAGAACCCAATAGAAAACATCATTTGAAGAAAAAATTGAATACGTCTGGTGCATTTGCTCACAGGAGGTAAAGCAAAAGAAAAACCATTTGAATAATATGACTCAATCCACTAAACATGATAAAGAAAAGCAAAGCCACCACGATACTAAGTAATGTCAAAACCGAGTAGAAATTTACTTTCTCACCTTTCTCTGAATTTATTATTGATTATTTATTTCATCTAATCATTTTTAGATTCTTTTGTCTTTAGTTAACCTTGATCCCTGCCAAATCAAGAACCTGAGCACCAACACTCTACACCAGAGGTTCTCAACCAGGGGTAAAAAATTAAATAGTCGGAGGTAAATAATTGAAGATAATGCTGATAATGTGTCTAGTATTTCTAGTGTTCATTATTTTTTTTGTAACACAAATTAACTACATAATTGTGTATTTAGAAAAGGTTTGATGAAAGTAGGGGGTAAATGAAGAAGTACATAAAGCTGAGGGGGTCAATGATGGAGGAAAGGTTGAGAATGGCTGCTCTACATGCACAAAGTCTAAGCATTAGCAACAAAGCAGAAGAAGAGCTCAACTTACTCTCCAAATCTCTGCATGATGGCATCACACCAAGTCTTGTATCCCAGCGACGTAAGCACGGCTCCAACCAGCACCAGGATGCAGAGCAGAGTACACACTGCGACGTCCACCAACACTAGCAAGAAACCTCTGCACAAGATTCGATTACATGTTAGTTTAAGCCTTCCTAATCGCAACCTCTGCAAAAACACGTTGTAGGTCAGAGCACCCCAATATTGGCCGACACACAAGCAAGAATGGTGAAAACCTATTTGAGCATAAAAAATAAAAGTAAGTTTCAAAGTAAGAAACTTTGAATTCTTTTGTGACTTTGATGTTCCCATGATAAGGAGCTGTGATGCAGAAAATAACTGGTGATACCATATTGATAGTTTCAGGGGACATAGAAATAATAGATGATGAATTTCTTTTTCTGTAGCCAAGAAAAGGTGCATCAAAATTTGGCATACTCCTGAAGTTTGACCTTTGCAGGAGATGCATTGTTGCAAGATATTTCTCACAGTCCAGCATATTCAAAGGAGATCTGCATGTTAACTGCATGTTTCCTAATTCAATTTTGGAAAACAGATGTGTAATTGTGCCAGCCTAATATGCTAACCATCTGTTACAGATAAGAATTGGATAAAAAGGTACTAAAATAAAGAATAGGTCTCAAAATTTGGGTTTTCACTCACATACTGCACAGTAAAAGTTTTACTCCACATTCACAAAAGTATGTCTTTCACAATCCTTAGATAGCAAAGAAGAAATCAGATTAAGAGGGAGCAAAAGAACCACTTATTGTAAGTAAGAAAGTTCCATGAACTTGTTTCAGCTCGAAAAAGTAGAAAATTTTAAAATATTAAGTTGTGGAATGTATTATTCATCTTAATGGCTTAGCATAGCACCAAAATGATACTTCTAATGTCAAAGCTGAATTTTTCTGTAAGCACCAAAAAAAAAACAATGAAACAGCTATCAAACAAATCCAAAAACCTATTCTCTAACCAAATTTAATTTTCATTAATGTATTTAAACTAGCTATAATTCTTGACGTTTTCCCATATCTAACTAAAGAAATATCAATAAAAAAGGAATCATAAAGATTTATATATTAGGCTAAAGAACAGTTCTACCCCAAGATTTAAATGCTCATTAGAATACAGAAGTACAAGTACATCATCACTGTTCTATGGATAAGCTCACTGAAATTCTGAAGACAAAAATAAATTTTTACACCAAGCATAAAAACTCACATGCCTACACATCAGCCATAAAATTGAAAAGCTTATTAGAATACAATACAGAAGACACAAATATGTACACGGTGCAGTAAGATGGTACAGTACAATAAAATAGGAGAACTCACTTGTCTGTATTGCTTCTGGCATTTTTGATGAAGATGATGAGCTGTGCAAACGCTATTATGATGCTCAAGAGAGCCCAGAAGACGTTGAAATCACAGAAGAACTGAGACCCCCAATCAGCATTGAGCTGCCCATCAGCTGGCTGCCAGGTGCCATTTGTGAACAACAGGCAGTGACCCCTGAAAACCAGATGGAAGATCACACAATGTAGCATGGGCATGAAAATTGAGGGCAGAAAATGCACATACAATAAATAAAATAGCAACTGTGTGACTTGAATAGATATCCTTAATTTCTTAATCTACTTTGGTATATTATTAAAATCAAACTAATTTTTTCACTTTTCTGTACTGAATTTCAACAAGTTGAAGAAGATTTCAGAATTTTATTGGAGGATCAAAACAAAAATTAAAATAATCCTTACATATATTCAATGAATAATACCCATCAATTCAGGCACAGAAGAGTGAAAAAATCCATTAGATTAGAACTCTATCACTAATAACACAACCTAACTACCAAAATGGTGGTATTTACCACAAGCCAAGACTTACCACTGCTACCTAAGAATCTCAAAATCAAGTAAAGCTATACCTTGGAAAACAGAAGAAAATTCAACTTTAATAGCTCTCAATTGGCAGAACAACTCATTTTTAGAATCACACCTACTAAAATATTTAAATAATTCAGTCAAAACTTTTGAATAATCTATAAATTTTATAACTGTGCTTGTTAAGATATTTATCGGTCAACTCACTACTATAGTTCAATTTTGTGCATAGCTCTGACGTACCAAACAGCTAATTATTGATGAAAATAAGCTCTAATTTTAGTAATTACAGCAATATGAGTTTCTAGGTTGTCTAATATCATGACCCATGTACAAAAATTTTTCTATGAATGATCGATTGTCTTTTCTTCACTAATTCAAAAATGAACCACAAACTAGATTATATGTTATTTAAAGTTTTCAAAACCCAAAGAAAGAAGTTCGAAAAAAAGGGAGGCAATATTTATTATAAAATAAAGGGAATGGGGTATCTGTGCACAATGGGCATCCCTACACACAGAAACAGCAAGATTGAAAAAGTTTATGAAGCAAAATAAAATTTGAAGAACAGAGTAGGAGGCACTGAAAAAATTCACCAGGGAACAAAAATTCAACAGTTAAAAAAAAAAAATCATTTACACTCCCAAAAAAATAAAAGCATACATGATGTTAGGCTTGAGACCAAACATCTTCCCTGTGGAAAACTAATTCCCACAGATATAAGAGTTGCATCATCTCAAAGTACTACAAAGTATCTTTGACCCTAAAGCAGCATATTTCCAGTAAAACACTTGAGATTTTGCATAGATATCTAGTTGAAAAATGAGTCAATTCTGATCATTTTTTAAATTCAAAATAATTTATACTTTTTTATTGTTTCTTAACAAGCATGAAATTTTTTCAACCAATTTAATTTTTATTGTATTCTAGTTTCAATCTTGATTTCTGTTCAATGAAGCAACAACTACAACCAACTGGGTGAAGTTTAGTTCAAGTGACTCCCAAAAAGCTGAAAAATTCAAAGGACACAGCTTGCTGAGCAAGTATAAGGAGACAAATTTCTTGGAAATAAAAGATGAAGTACAAAATGAAGGTTTTTAGGTTTTGCAACTTCTTTGCAACTCCAAGATTCCCATGAGGCACCAAAGAACACTACCTTGAGCATATCTGCATAGGAAGTGTTAACATCAATGTTCAAAGTAACTTTTCCCACAACTAAGAAAATGAAAATTTGGTTTTAGTCAATAATTGAGCACATTAGTTGATATATTTACGGTTGATAGAAATAAATCAGTATAAGCTTGTTGAAACACTTGTCACTCATACAAAAATGAAAATATAATAACTTGGTTAGTTAAATTTAAAGTAAAAAATTCCAGAAACACTTACTGGAAGTCAATAAGGTGGAGGATGGTGGGGACCAGAGCACAGAGACCAAACACTACAGCCACAACATAGCCAGCCACCTGGGCCAAAGCTAGCGAATTAGTAGACAAGCCTGACTCTGACATGATCCTCACATCGGATTTTGCTTCTGGTAAAATTTGTTATATAGAGATCACTGGAACAAAGCGCATCATAAAAATAAAACAAGGCATGTTGCAATAAAAAAATTGAGTAAGACAAAAAGAAATGTAAAACTCACCAGAACATGATTTATAAGGATAACTTCAAGTGTAATACAAGCATACAAAAATTGTTCAATTAATCCAAAAATCATGGGGCCCGATCATGCTGCCATAAAAGATTTGAAGCATTGAACAATAAAAAAAATTGTTCACAGTTCAAAAGGATACACTCGAATGACTGTATAAGCAGAGGAACCTTGTAATTAGTCATTATTTAGATGGAAGAGCAAAATTTATGGCATCATGCCTAAAATGCTTACAGTTAGCAAAAATTCTATTTTAACTAGAATAGCCCACTCAGATTTAAGTGGTCTTTTCTATTTGTTTTGATTTTTCTACGTTGTTTTAGTTTCTTCTTTCCATGACCTACATTTGCTACTTCAAAGACCAAACAGTGAATTCCAATGGAAAGCACAAT